>JAVBJF010000621.1:0-128043 GCA_033439095.1 Pseudococcus viburni | reverse complement strand
AAAATTGTCGTTCTTAGTCGTTTCTTGTCGTTTCTTCAAGAAACAACACTTTTTGGGCCTCCAGAGGTGATTTTTGAAAAAATCGAAAAGTTCTCCCGAGATGGACGATTTTTCAGTAAAAAAATTCTCAGAACTGAGAATTTTCCACAAATTATTCATTTGCAAATCCCTGAAAATTGGAATTTCATACCTATAAATTGAGGATTTTACAGAAATGGTGGATTTCCCAAAAATTGGGAGTATTCCAGAAATTGTTATTTTCCCGTAAATTGTAAGTTCCCCATAAATTAAGAATTTTTCCAGAAATTGAGAATTTCGCTCAAAATAAAGTATTTTCTGGTAATTGAAAATTTTCACAGAAATTGGCAATTTTTTAAGGTTGAAAACTTGAAAAAAATTGCAAGACGACTTGGCAAAATTTTTTGTTTGCAGCCCTGTTGGTTTCAAAAGCGGACAAAAAATTATTTTTTGGTGAAACAGTTTCATTTTTTTCTAATTTTCTGATTTTTTGATCATTATACTGTTCACGGTAATTATATGTGAGTATGAGGGGGAGAGGAGAGACAGTTGACCAATGAGTAAAATTTTTACAAGGGTTTTTTCAGGTCTAGACCCATTCTTGTTAAAATCTCTTCTTTTGAATTCTGAAAAAATTGAAAACAATCCACTCCAGTAAAACCTTATCCAATTGAAAAAATTTTCAATTTGTACACTCCTTCTAAATAAGTAGGTACCTATTAAACTATGTCACGTTATCTTATTGCATTCGCAAGCTTAGCTCGAACGTACTTAACGCACGTGGCTTTATCTGAAAATTTATTCCCATAAATTTTTCTCAATTTTGTCATCCTCGACATCTTTTTCTTCAAATAGGGTAAACATGATTATAAATTTTTTTATAACCTTTGGGAGTACTTATTACTCGACTTATTCGCTTGACATTTTGTTTTTCGTATGATTTACACATTATTACACTGTTTTTCAAAGACAAATAAGTATCTATTATATGCTTGTTAAAGTACTTACTTATTTAGCATAAAACAATTGTCTATTCATTGTTAATTTGCTAATGAGTACTTACCTGTTTTTAGATTAAAAGAAACACCAGAACTGGATCATTGTTATACATTAACAGTCAATATATTTATTCTTACTCTGGAAAATCTAAAATCTTTAATTGTGAGGCGCGGAAGGGAGGGGAGATGAGGGGTTGGTACATCAAAGAATTTTTTTAAATTTACATTTGAATTTAAAATACAGAAATTTAGGAGCGCACCCAAGGAAAGGCTCAGGAGACTCGACTCCCCCCCCTTGAGCTTGGAAAGGAGATTTTTTATTATAAAAAAGTCAAAGAAGAGGATTTTTTAAAATTTTGCTCTCGTTTCGCTCGGGCAGTATTTTAGTAACTATTTCATAAATGAACATTACTCTTTAAATTTAAATCAGTTGAATTCGCAAAAATTTTGTCTTTTAATTAATAAAATAATTTTCATTGAAAATTAGTGGTTTTTCATTGATTTTTCGGTCAAAAATTACTATTTTCTCAGTCAATGTCCCATTTATCAGAAAAAATCAGTAATTTTGACTAAAAAAAATCAGTAATTTTGACTAAAAAAATCAATAATTTTGACTAAAAAAATCAGTAATTTTGACTTTAAAAAATCATTAATTTTAACTAAAAAAATCAATAATTTTGACTAAAAAAAATTCAGTAATTTTGACTAAAAAAATCATTAAATGTCGTCATTTTTCAATTTTTCTTCGTTCACATCTGTAGGTATAAGTGTATTATTTGCCTACTGAAATACCTCAACTACTCCAGTCCAACTGAAATAACAGGTTACTTCATTTTTTCATTAAATTTTGATTCCTCTCCATTTTTTCTCAAAATCTGAGCTCCTCCCCCCTTTTACACAATTTCTGGATGCGCCTATGCAGAAATTTGATTTGAAATGAAAGTGAAAATGTACCATTGGACTTCATATAGCTTAGATACAAATACCGAAATACTTAGGTATCCTTAACCTAACTTAACCAGGGACATAGAGTTTGATATCCGATTAATAGATAAAAAGCCAATAATTGGTAATAAATTTACCGGTTACCTACATCTACACCGAAGAGATTTATAATAATACCATCGTGGATAAAAGCTGATACGCAATTATCCTATATTTAGGTATATACAATTTAATTTAATACACGAGTTTCTGGAATTTTGATGTCGCAATTAAAAAATAAACGCTCGAGCGTCAGTTTTGAGAAATTTTTCAAAAGGTAAAAAAGAATAAGACTGTATCATAAATTTCTTAAAACATTGCAGATAACAAACTATATAGTTTAATTACTCATTACTTAATTATACGTGACACTGATGATTCTGGTACATCGAGTATGTAGATAGTCATAAATTTTTATTACGATGGCAATTTATTCATTAACGACGATTGCGCATTTTTTTTTATTCACCAGCATACGACCATCCAAGTACCGAAACCTAAAATAAGAAAAATAAAACACTTACTCGATTAAAAGTCAACCGTCAGAGGCTGACTTAAGCTTAACTTTTATGGTGAAAGTAATCTAAAAATAAAACAATTGTTCTTGAACTTTCTTATCTTAATTCGTATGTTGATAAACAACCAATTGTAAGTTGAATGAAAAATTCCCAATACGATTGAAAGCTGGTAATTTTATCGTCACTGAAAAATACACAAAAGTGATTTTCTATAAAACGAATACGTCTGGGGCGGACGTATTATCTAAAAAATGGAAAAAATTCACGAGGGAAAAAATTGCGACAAATGTGAAGAAATCTGGCGCAAATCCGCAAACCAAAAACAAACATCGGGTAGGTTTTAATTTTTTTTATTTTTTTCGAGGGAAAAAAAAACGTGGGTACATGTACATAGGGAAAATTTGTTTAACACGAGAATGACAGAAAAATGACACCTTACCTAGACCTACCCGAAATTAAAATACGAGTTTAAAATGACACCCCACAACTATCCAGTGTTATTTATTATCTGCACGCAGAATTAAATTTCCTGCAAAACAAATACGCTGCAAGACTGGAACTGATTCAAATCTGGCGCAATCATACGCAGAAATTAAAAATTAACCAATGAAAAATTCGTATGTAGTGCCAATTTAATTGTATTGTTCCTAGGCCGGTTCCTCGTTTCCGCATTCATTGTGTACCGTCAACCAAGTGGACCGAGTTATTAAAATGATTATTGCGAAGAAATTTTTTCGTTTCATTGTTTCGCGTTTATAATTTGCCAATATAACGGTGCTGCCGCGAATCGACCGTATACCTTGTAACCCTTTATATTGGTACCATGTGTAGTGCCTATGTTGTGGGCGAGATTCGAGATGATAATCTGCGATAGTGTGGTTATAATCCCGTAGTACGGGTTTCATAGTTAGGTAGGTTTGCTAATGAGGATTGCGAAAAAAAAAATCGAAGCAGTTTGTGTATTGTGCTCAGGTTTCAATACGTAATGGTATTAACCTCATCTTTCAGTTTTATTCTCGTCAAAGTTTTGAAAAAAATTCAGAAATTTTATAGATACGAATAATGGAGAAAAATTAAAAGCATCACATTTGGAAAAAAGTTTTTGTCATTTTTTTTAAAATTCAGGCAGATAAAAAAGAAATGAAAAAGTTGAGAGTAAGTATAATGAAAAAAATTAAAAAGTTCTCAGATTCTTTTTCAAAAAAAAAAAAAATGAGAAATATCCAAAAACATGTATTTGTTTTTTTTGACCGCAGTCCCAGGAGAAGAGAAGAATTTTTATGAAATTCTGGATTTTCTGGTGCAACAGATAGTTTTTGGTAGAGGTCCATTTTTATTTCAAGGGAAGGAAGGATTTACTTTTTCTCGAAGAGGTTGAATTCACCTACTTCTTAAGAGAAAGAGGAGAAAAAGATCCTACTTGATTTTTTGAGATTTTTATAGATCACGTTTTCATATTCAAAAAAATTTTCCCAGCTATTTATCGAAGATAATTTTTATTTTAAAATATCTATTTTTCTAGTTCCGGGATGTTTCAAAAATCATTATTTTTGCCTTTTATAATATTATTACTTTTCAGTTTTCAGAAAAAATATTAAATTTTAATCTTGCTTCGCTCAGTTGTGGTTTGAAATTTTTTTTCAAAATTGCGTTCATTGTTCTATTTTTTCTCGTTCCAGTGGCGTAACCAGGGGGGGGGGGGTCTGGACCCTCCTGGCGTCATAAACTTACGTGGAAAAATTGCCTTTTTGGAGCCTGAAAAATTTAAATTTCTCAAAACACTTCGCCCTCCGCTTTCGCTCGGGCAGAAAGAAATCACCTATTTGAGAATTTAGATGTATATATAGTCAGGAATTTTACGTAAAAATGCCTTTTTGAAAGCATTTTAAAAATCAAATTTTCTCCAAACTTCGCCCCTCGCTTCGCTCGGGCATGAAAGAAATTGCTAATTCTATAAACTGTTTGAAAATCAACTATGCAAAAAATAGTTCCCTTTTGATATTCAAGTCTCCAAACCCCCTTTGCCAAAAAAGCTTCTGACGCCAAAATTCTTGAATTTATTAGGTATTTTGTATTAGCTTTTAAGGTCCAAATAATTAGTACCTATGTAAGTTATTGTTCCAAGATTACAATTTCCATCATTTTTTTCCCTTGAAAACGTGGCTATGCAAATCGCATGAAATTTAACATAAAGTTTGAATTTGTGTTTTATAGTAAAGGAAATTTGATGGGGGGGGGGGAGGTGACTTACAATTTCTCAAAAAAATCATGAAATTTTCGACCCCCCTCCTTGAGAAATTTCTGGTTTTACGCCACTGTCCTCGTTCAAACAGCCAAATTTTTTTCACCTTCCCCAAGAAAATATTTAATTAAAAAGTGAAGATACCTGCATGAAGAGAAAAAAACCCATTCGAAATTATGAGTGGACACAAAGTAAAAAATAAGTCTTCTCTCTTGATTTAAATCAGTCAAAAATTGAAGGAAATCGACAAAATTAAGTTACTGGATTGGCAGTGAAATTCCATTATTCCAGTGTTAATCTGTGAAATTTGACTGCCAATCAGTAAAAAATTACTGATTCGATTAGTGAATTTTCATTTTCGAATTAGCAAATTTTTCACTGATTTCATCGATGACTCAATTCTGCCTTTTTAATCAGTCAATTTGACTGATTCAAATTAAGAGAATTATTAAGTTTTTATATATTTACCTGCCCTAGTAGAAGTGAATGAGGAGAAGGGAGAATAATAAAGATTCGACCTCCCTCCTCTGGAGATTAAAATGTTGAAAAAATGGTAATATTTCAGCATTTGAACACATTTTTTTTTTGTAAAAATTTTCGTTTCGTACCTATTATTTTTCATCTTTTATGATAATTTTCAGATTTTTTCATTTCAATAAAAAATGTAATACGTAAATCGTGTTAAATGGTGTGTGAAGGGGAGTACGAGTACAAGCAGGGATAACAAACTATAGCCTCCATTGCAACAGAATTGCATTTTTCAGAGGGAAATGGGTTCGAGTTGAAAAATTTTCATAAATGGTCCTTTTTTTCAGGGGCGTGCAGAGAGCTTAAACTTTACCGGACATTTTTTGGAATTTTAAAAACCACCCACCCCACCACCACCCTTCACTGAGAGAGCAAAAAGCAATATGGGGTATCAAAATACGTACTGATTTTTGCGGGAGTTGAATTTTTTGCAATATTTTGAGTTTTAACAATAATTTAGGACCAAATTTGCCGACTCGTAGGTAGTCTTTTGAAAAATGAAAAATTTTTAAAATCAAAATTTTTTGAAAATTCTATTGGAGATTGCACGAAGACCATTGATAATTTCAAAGGAAAGTTTTTTTTTTCGTTTTTAAAATAGATATTCAATTGTCTGGAATGGAAAAAAAGAAATAATCCATATTTATTTATTATAACTTTGAGAATAAAGTGTGTAAATTATCGAACCCGAGCGAAGCGAGGGCGAAAATTTTTTCGAAGAAAAAGTATCCAGAAACTGAAATTTCGATGTTATTTTTTTTCATTCCCCCAAAAAACACGATATTCTTTATTGCCGCCTCTCTTTTTTCTAAAAAATCTTAAAGTTTTTAAAATTTCCTTCGCGATTGTCACTATTTGTTTTCCCACTTGAAATATTCAATTGTCTGGGCTGCCAATTTGGAAAAGGTTCATACCACAATTTTTGAAAGTTGAATTGTGTGAATTTGTACTGAGGCCCGAGCGAAGCGAGGGCGAAAATTTTCAAGAAAATGGCATCCAAAAGTTAAAATTTCTTCATTTTTTTATAAATGTAATGTCAGCATTGAAAGGAATGCGAAATCCTCAAACTTTCCTAATTTCTGATACATATTTTAGACTTTAAATACGCCCGAGCGAAGCGAGGGCCCCAATTTGAAAAATTTTTATGATTTTTAGGGAAGAAAATAATTTCGCTTTTCAATGGTTTGTTGTCTGAAAAATTCTTATCACTTTGGAATAAATATTTCGTGCCCTTCAAAGTTTTTTTTTTTAACGAAATTTCCCGTGTTTTTTTCTTTTGCTACATGATAAAAATTTGTGGTTTTTTTTCAAAATTTGTTGACCCTTGATGAGGAAAATTTAACAAAAAAGTTCGTCAAAATTTTGATGTAAAATCTGTAAATTTTCCCAACAAAATTTTCTGAGAAAATCAGAAAATTTCATAACAATCGACACCATTTTTCAAAAAAATTTTGATGTTCAGCAAAAACCCAAAAAAAAAAAAAAAAAAACAAGAAAATTTGCAAACTTTTTCAGAAATTTGTCAGTTCACATCACAATTTAAACCGATTTTAAAAAGAAAATTTTTTGCCCAATTAACAACAAAATTTTATACCATTTCCAACGAAATTTACCCAAACTTTTTGAGAAATTATGATGAGGGTGAACCCTTCCCTCAAACACCCCGTTGTTTCGTCTCTGGTACCTAATTACATGTAAATTAAATCATACTTGAAAATCAAATTCAACTTCTGTTTGAAAATCAATTTTTTCAAAAAAAAAAAACGTCTAATTAGTCCATTACACCGATTCTTATTTTTTTTTCAATTGTCAAACCCTATTTTTTGAAAAAATTTTCAAATTGAATTTTTCAATAAAAATTAGCCCGTAAAAATTTAAATGCAGGTAATAATTTTTAAAAATCACCTCTCAATCTAAAAAATTCACTTGTTGATAAAATAAGATTTAAAGGATAATAAGGATAAGGAAGCAAATGCATTTAGGTCCCTATCTGTATCTCTAATATTATTTTTGCCTTTTTCATTTGTCTTTGCAAACTTTCCAACTTTAAATTCATTTTTTAAAACATCCGACATCTCCCAACACCACCCACCCACCCACCCCCAAACTCTACCGACATTTGTCCGGTAGAGTACTATGTCTGCACGCCCCCTGCTTTTTTTGAAGAAAGCGGATAGCTTTTTGTTTTAAGTCAAAAAAATTGGAAAATTTGTATTTTCAGTCCAAAAAGATCAATCCAAGTTACAAATTTTTGTTTTTTTGTCTTCCCATGTCAAGTCTGGGCGCTTTCCCAAAAGGAACCCGGAATCCAACAGAGATCTGTTTATATAAGATTTTGAAAAAATAATAATTCTTAATTATTTCTTTAAAATATAAAAAGAATATAAAATCATATATTGACAGAAAATTTTAAAATTTGGCATCATTTCAAGGAAAAAAATCAAAATAATTATACAGGTATATTAATAATCCTTTGTAAGTGCACTTTTTCAAAAATGTTTTAACAAAAAGTTGTACCCCCCCCCCAAACACATCCCTGATTTGAAAGCTTTATTAAACCCTATGAAAATTGTTTAGATCTGATCTGATCTGATCTCAAAAATGTCCCAAGATTTTATCAAATTACCTATGGTACATCTGATTTAATCAAATTACATCTGGAAAAAACCAGATGTAATTAGATATAATTTTATTTGAAAATTTTTGAGATACAATTTATTCAAAACAGATAAAGTTTGATGTAATTCCAAATAAATCAGATATGATTAAATGTAAAATTTTTTCATCGAAAATACAAAACTAGTTTCAATTTTTTGATGATTTCGGTCGTAATTTTAATCATTTAAATTTAAAAAAAATCATTTTCTTACTAAAAACCCATTTTCCCGAGATTGAGACATGGAAGGTGTTGAAAGGAAGCACAACGGGGTTGAATTTGTCGAGGCTTCGAGGCGCCCAATATTCCAAAATTTTAAAACCCATCCTCCAATTTTGTTTTTACAAAAAAATGAAAAAATTATTCTCTCTAATTTTTTTTACGAGAAGTAATCTTTGGGTGAAGCAGGAGAAGGGAGGGTGGTAAAAATTGGCCTAATTTTGCCGTTTAAATTAAATGTTACTTTTTTTCATGAATCAAAATAATTTTTTTAGTCAAAAATTTTGAAAGAATCTAGTATTAGAGAGAGGGTGAAGGGGAAGAAGAAGAAGTTCAATATTTTTCACGTGTCAGTTTGACACAACTTTAGTTGCATTTCGAATTGAATAATTAAATAATTAAATTATATCAGAAATTGAAAACTGACAGATGAAATATTTTAATTTTGTTTTTCAAATTTCTATTGAAGTAGAAGATACCTGAGACCCCCCCCGTCCTCCACCACGTTAGCAAAATCACGTGTCAAGTTGAAAAAATTAAATTTGAACTGTAATTGTGGAAAACGAAACGTCAATTTTCTAGTCAGAAAAATTACATTTTGAAGGAAAAAATCCAGTTTTTTTATCAAGAGTTTTTATTTTTAGCTCGATAATAATTTTTTTCATAACTACCTGTTCAAAGGTTGAACCTTTTGAAGGCGATAAAAATTCTTCTTTATTAAGGGATGGAAAATGGGGTGAATTGGTCACTTTTACTGAAAAATTCGATTATAGGAAACAAGAAATTGAACTCTTTGATATCGTATTTGCGGCGAAACGTTATGCAATTTTACTTACTTCGAATCGCAATATTTTTTTGATAAAATTGATGATAATACCAACTACTCATCATTTGTTAAAAAAATATGTCGTTGCAACATCAGCAATCAAATTTGAGTCACCCCCTTTGATTTATTCGAAGAAAATAATAAAATTTTCGGGAGTGTCGATTACTAACGAATAACCACGCTTGTTTTTTATCGCTGATTTCATGGCTGCACACATGCTTCGCACGTGCCATCAATACACTTACTCGAAAATTAAAGAATCGACGAAAGTTTCGAATTTCGTGAAAATCATAAGCACGATAAAAGAAGTGCAAACATTTCCTTATTTCTGACCAAATATCAAAAAATCTGATTTTTTCGTATCATTTTTCTAATTGGCTGCTTAGGTATGCATAAAAAAGAAAATTTGTGGAAAATTCAATATTCTATTTACTTTAATATTGAACTAATACATTCGCAAGATATATCTAATCAGTGCCTAGAAAATATTTCTCATATAATATCATAATATGTAGACAGCTGGGTAAATAGGCACTTGAAAATTTATAAATATGAATGATGCTGTTCCTATAATTTTATTTCTTCGTAACAATGACTTGTAATTTGTAAACATTTTATAAGAAAAAAACCAACGTCAATACTTTTGCTGAAAAAACCTCTCGAAGTATATTTCCAGCTGTTTAGCATTAATCATCGAGTGTGCAAAAGTACATACCTAGACCTATAGCAGCTATAATATTATTTCTGCCTAGCTATGTTCTTATCTACGAACATGGATAATTTCCTCACGTAGAGATCCTCGCGAATTAAACCAACACGTTATTAAGGCTACAAAAAGCATCCAAGTAAATCAGCAATTTTTTCAACAATTTTTTAATATAACTATGTACCTGATTTTTATTCAAAATATGTAAACTTTCCTGTGATATGTCTAGCTGCGCAAAATTACGCATAAATTAAAATTGGCCAGCATATTCTGTACCGAAAACAATGAACAAAGGTTACTTCCTTACATCCTCCGTAACCATACAATCTGCCAACATTTCTGCAACAGGTTAACAAAATCACGCAAAAATTTGATCGCGTGCATCGTACTAATTAATCTTCGAATACAATATGTTTATTATAGTGTTATCGTTCTGCTTTAGTAATTTTTCAACGACAGAGTATTTTTTTTTATCGTAGAAGTATGTGCCTATAAGGTTTATTTAATTTAATACATATAGTCCAGTCATTTTAGGATTCAGGCCCCCAAAAATTCAATCCTGATTTTTTTTTTCGCGTTTTACGTTCGTAATGGTCCACTACACAACATACTAAAATGGACACCCCCATAACCCTCCGCTACCCCCAGGAGAGGGGTAAATGTCTGCTGAAAACCGGTTTTTCGTGAATATTTCCTCAAATAAGCCTCAAAATTGAAAAATAGTTATGAACAATTTTGTTATACGTGTAATTTCCTATCAGAAAGTTTTTTTGTTTTTTCAAAAACACTCACTTCCTTGACCAAAAATTAAGGGTAAAAAACACCGATTTTCCAACTATTTTTTGAAAAAATAGAAAACTGAATTTTCAAAATTTGAGTGTTTTGATCGTGCAAATGGAGTTTATTGAAGTAGTGTGAGCTGCTGAACATGAATCTGTTGCAAACTTTTTCGAATGACAATTTCGTATGCAAAGAAAGTGAGATATTCAATTTTGAGCCTCGTGCTGTACTTATTTAATATTGAAATTACAAAAATCACGAAAAAGATATGAAATAAAGTGAAAATCGGTCAAGTGGTGTATAAATACGTATTTTGGGATATAATAACGAGAAATTTTTTTTCGGCCAAAAATGACCATTTTTATGAGTGAAAAACGTTGTGAAAAAATGGGTTTTCGCATTTTTCAAGATGTTCCACCACCTAAAAAATTTTGAAAAAAATATCACGTTGTACATAGAAATTAGGTACATAAAATATACCTATATTTTTTTGCAGAATTGCACCTCTGAAACATCATACAGGAAACTCAATTTGAAGTTTTCAAACGCGATTTTTGGCAAGAAAAAATCATCAAAAAAATTTTTCAAACCACCCACTAACACATCTTAGTATAGTGTACAATCCACGAAAATTTGAAAAAATTTGGTTGAAAACTCGTGGAAATGAAAATTTTTAATAGAAAGACTGAAAAAAGTAACGTTTTGTCCCATAACTATGGCTACGAGAGGGGTAGGGGGCCAAAATTTTCACCACGTGGTTTTCAGACCCTAAGAACTAAATTCCATCGGTTAGTTTCGAATTTCAGCAAGGAAGAAAATTCGCCTATCTTAACCGCCAGTACACTTTTGTGAATATCTCCTCAAATAAGCCTCAAAATGGAAAAATGGTTATGAACAATCATGTTCTACGTGTGATTTTCTATCAGACAGGTTTTTTTTTCGAAAAAACCTACTTCTTTGCCCAAAAATTAAGGGTGGAAAACGCCTATTTTTCCAATATTTACAATATTTTTGGAAATGATGGAAATACGAAGCTGAAAGTACCCAAAATTATACCAGTGAAGAGTAATTTTTTCATACATGCTGGTAGGGTATTCCAAAAAAAAGTCACCACAAGAATTTCAACCCCTACCGTTAATTATAAGGGAGGTTATTGAATATTGCATTTAAAAAATCGAGGTTGTGGAAAGAAAAAGTACTTTAAACGTGATTTTATTGCTTATTATTGGTGATACAAAACATTTCTTTGCTTGGTAAGGATTCAAAAACGATATTTTCAGCTCCGTATTTCCATCATTTCCAAAAATACCTGTAAGTAAATATTGGAAAAATAGGCGTTTTCCACCCTTAATTTTTGAGCAAAGAAGTAGGTTTTTTCGAAAAAACCCAAACCTGTCTGATAGAAAATCACATGTAGAACATGATTGTTCATAACCATTTTTCCATTTTGAGGCTTATTTGAGGAGATATTCACAAAAGTTTCGATTTTTTCAAAAAATTCTGTAAATTTTTGGAAAACAGGTGTTTTTTACCCTTAATTTTTGGTCAAGGAAGTGAGTGTTTTTGAAAAAACAAAAAAACTTTCTGATAGGAAATTACACGTAGAACAAGATTGTTCATAACTATTTTTCAATTTTGAGGCTTACTTGAGGAGATATTCACGAAAAACCGGTTTTCAGCAGACATTTACCCCTCCCCTGGGGGTAGCGAAGGGTTATGAGTGTGTCCATTTTAGTATGTTGTGTGGTGGACCATTACGAACGAAAAACGCGAAAAAAAAAATCAGAATTGAATTTTTGGGGGTTTGGTACATTTTTTCTTTTATTTGCCCGGTTTAATAATAATTCAACTCCTATGGATTTTTTATGCAAGTAGGTAGGTACCCAATTTGAAAAAAATTACTCAATCGATAATAACGTCGCAATAAATCCTGCTCGGTGTAATTAGCGGATTATTCTTTTGTTATTGAAATCGAATAGATTCGATTATCGGTGACTCGTTAATAAGAAATACGTTTGAGATTTTGAAGTATCTCGACTCGAAAGCTGGCACCCTTGTTGAGAAGCTCGAATGGTAACTTTATTTACCTATTTATCTCGACAGGTACTTGGCGAAATTTTTTTCACCAATTATCTCCTCGTTATCTATAAGAAAGTACGATGCGCTCGAAGGGCAATTTTGAGGGGCCACTAGAGGTTTCTACAATACCTACTCGTATTTTTTAAAAACAATTCGAAAACGATTTTCACTGGTTGATTCGAAATTAAAACAGTACAACGTCGATTTGTTATTCGTACTCTTCATACCTACCACACGATAAATTACCTACACACAGTATACTTGTAAATTACTCGAGTTGGGAAAAATAGAAAAAATTATCTTCAAAATTTACAATTAGGTACTCAGATTTATCTGCATACGTTTATTCAAGCTAATCTCCCCGGTGTAATTTCGACAATAAATTTAATTGTTACCTAAAATTTTTGATATAATTTCTAATTAATTCTAAGTATACATCCATTGTAGATATTTTCGAGTTACGAAATTGAAAATTTGTTGCGTGTAAATTAACTTGATCTGTGTACGAGGTCGTTAAAATTAATAGTCCAAAAATATGCTCTCATTATGCTTTTACCGGCGTATAAAGGGGAAACAGATATGTCGCACGAAATTTTTTTTAACAATGGCTTAACGAAGCGGGTTACCGGTAGTTGAAACATTTACCTAGTAACTAGGATTAGGATTTTATATTGTTGAAATTTTTTCGCCAAACTGTAAAGAGGTCAAGGAGAAGAGGCGTATGATAAAAATCTAAATTCGTAAATCTACTGTTTGTTTTTTCCAACAGGTTGTACACCTAGTTGTAAATTTTATGGGAATAATTTTCTCAAGGGGTGATACATATGCGAGACACTGAGACAGCCAGAGGAACCAGACAACAAAAGAAATTAGTTCATGGATGAATCCAAAGTGTTTTTTTCGTGTTGGCGATGAGGTGGACAAAATGTATGCGCTGGGATGTCAAATTACTGCAATCGATGATGCGATCAGAACTTAGTTTTACGGTGAAAAATAGGATTCCACGATCCATGACTATGACCAATTGACCACAGTGATAATACCTACCTAGGTACCTATCATATTAGTATTTGTTCACAGTGGTGGCAATTTAGATTTTTTCAGAGTATTGTCAGAATTTTCAAAGTTAAAATCCACTGAAAAGAAAATCACTTGTGAGTTTGACCCCCCTTCCCTCCCCTTGGGAAAAAATAGGTGAATTTTTACGATTTTACTCCGTTTATTTAGGTAACAACGATTAAACGATTTTTTTGAGATTTAGATTTTGAAACTTTTCCATGTTCATTGACAACTTCGTGAGAAGTTGAACAAGAATGACCAACCTCACTTTCAATTCATCATGTTATTGATCGTAGGTACTTATAGGAACATTTTGGTCGTATATAAAATTGAAAAACTGGTTCATTCTGCATTAACTCGAACCAAAACCGAAGTAGAACTGTTGTGGTGAAAACTCAATTTTCATGTTAAAGACAAAAAATTAACGGTACCATTAAAAAATCGGAAAAATTACAATGATGAGCCCTTCTTACTATTTTTTCAACCAACAAATTTTAAATATGCTCTCTCAATTATAAATCAGTGAAAATTATCGAAAATCACGGAGAAACAGTTAAAATTACAGCACAGCAGAAAATTAGTGAAATTTTTTTACTGAAAAAAATCAGTGAGAAAAATCACTAAAAAATCAGTGAAAATTCACTGAAAAGTCAGTGAAATTATGAAATTTGGAAAAACCAGTGAAAATCGTTGAAAAATCAGTGAAATTAAATTTCTCTGAAAATCTGTGAATTTTGCTGATTTTTTCTGTGCTTATCAGTGACTTTGCACTGATTCAAAAATGAGAGAGTGGGATTTCAACACCCCTGAAAAGCACAAGGTTCTTAATTTTGACCGAAATTTCAAAAAAAAATATAAAAATTGAAGTAACACATCGTTTTTTATTAATTCAAAGGCGCTGAGTTCAAATATGTACTCAGATTTTTCATCCGACTCCTCTGAACCCCCCTCCCCCTCCCCTTAATGAGCCCTCTTGATTGAAGACACCGAGTTCGAATATTTGCTTATTTTTTGGATTTAAGATTTATTTAGGTAATTGGGTGAGTAATCAAAGTTTAAAAATATGGAGACGATTATTGATTTACCTACTCATCAAAATTTGAAACTGCTAAAATAAGTGGGAAAAGAATTGAAAGTTTAAATGGGGAAATCAATTTTTACAGATTTTTTTTTGAAACTATTTAGTTATAATTAATTTAAACTATAGTTTCGTTAAAATAATTGAAAAAGTGAATTTCCCCTTCTCTCCATCATCACACAGTTCAACAAAAAACTGAAAAATAAAAAAAAACGAAAGTTGAATAATCTTGTAGAAGTTTTATTTCATTTTATAAATTTTCGAATGAATTGAAAATTTGAGATTTAGTGACTAAAAAATTATTCTAACAGAAATTGTTTCGCAACTCAAAAACCAATTTTTGACACCTAAGATTGGTTTTTCTATATCCAGGCTCACATTTGAAGATATTTCTGAACATCTGTAAATACTTAAGACCGATTGTCTCAATTTAAAATTTATAAAGTTTCCTCCCAAATGTCATGATTTTTAAACTATTAAAAAATGTATTCAAAAAGTTGGGAATTTATTTTCATATAGTTGTGTATAATGTTCAATTAAATTTTACATTTCAACAGTGTCCTCTTATGAAATAATTTTCCTCAACGTTAAACTGTACTCAGCCACAGCTTATCTTATCCTTCACTTACGAAGCAAGAACTTTTGCAAAGTGCAGTTTCCTCTTCAAACAGAGGATATTTAAGAAATTTGGAAGCTGAAAAGTCTCACTTCTCTTTTTCTCGAAGATCTAAAAATGTAGGTAATATTTTTCATTCGAAAAAAGGACAATTTTCAAGAAAAAAAAAACAGATTTAAAATTTTGTCGATTTTCCCATATATTTAGAAATGGGATGGGAGGGGTAGGGTTTCTAGTACCATAAGGGTAAATTTCTATGAATTTCTATGAATTATTTTTTCATAAAAATCAACAACCTCAGAAGATAGAATCGTGAAAGCAAACCAAAAAGTACAAAATAAGAGTCATCTGAATCTACCCTCAAAATTGTTTTCCAATCTTTTGAAATTTCCAGACGAGAACGAGAACAAATTCGAAAAATGCTCGCTAATTTTTTTGGAAAAAATGTACATCCTAATTACCAGCAATTTATAAAAGTTGCAAAATTATTCACCCATCCTCTCCTTCCTCCAACCTTCAAACACATCGCATATTGAATTTGAATTTTTTTTTATACATTCGTGCTTGAAAATCTGTGATTTGTGGAGAATAGGGTAGAATTTAAAATTCAGATGAAAAGTTTTTATATTATTAGTGACATTTCGAACCATTTTCATCTTAATTTGGGTCAAAGACCCGTTTTCTTTTTCAGGAAGATCCTTTTCAAAATGATATAAAAATCAGCTATTTCAAAATTCAATTTAAACATTATTCAAATGAAAAATACGTCTCGATCACAATCTGTGATTACTTGATAATTTAATTTAAAAATTTCAATATCTAAAACAAATATTTTTATGGATAATGTTAAAAAGTATCTCTCAATATAAAAACAATATGTCAGTCAGGGGGGTTAAGAGGTGAGGGGATTTTCCGATGAGGTAGCAAGAGGAAGTTCTCCAGATGGTGCCCCTTGATGTAAAAAAAGGCTGTAAAAAATTTTGAATCCCCCCACCAATCCCCTCCTTTTCATAGCTATAGCCATTTTATTGCATAATTTTCAAGAATTTTTAATTCCAAGGGAAGTGAATGAAATTTTTTGTTCTTTGGCACAAAGTTACATCTCGTAGAGGTGTATTTGCGGTAATTTTTTCATCAATTTTGGTGCACTCCTTCATGAGGTTTTGGCCTTTTGAAATTTTCAACTGTTAAAAAGACCTTAACAGCGAAGTTTGACTAATTTTTAAAAATATCCTAAAAACGTGTTTTCCAACGTAGATTCACGTCACGTATTCAGTTTTGGCGGTTTTTTTGGCGCAAGGGCCGAAAATCGCGAAAAATCACAAAGAAATGTTTCTATTTTAGCAGATTTTTCAAAATTTGAGTATTTTATACAGAAAGAAATAACCAAATAAAAAAACTAGCGTCGTATCGTGTTAAGCAGGTCAAAATACCCCGATAAACACCCTTTTCGCGATCATTTTACTCTAAATGTCGAAATTCACTTTTCTCACTGATTTTTCATGACAATAAAACTGAATTTTGAGGATTTAATCCTGAACATCCCTAATACTGCACTAATAAAAAAAAAATCGAAAAGTTTATGAGGTAACGACTGCTACCTCCGCTGCCCGCCGCGGGCGCGCCTGGATGAAATTCGAAATTTTGAAAATTTTAATATTTGATGTCGAAAATCAGGTTTTTTGGCATGCCAATTACAATGGGTTGAAATTCTTGCGGTGACTTTTTTTAGAATACCCTACCAGCATTAAAAAAGTTACTCTTCACTGGTATAATTTTGGGTACTTTCAGCTTCGTATTTTCCATCATTTCCAAAAATACTGTAAATATTGGAAAAATAGGCGTTTTTCACCCTTAATTTTTGGGCAAAGAAATGTGTGTTTTTGAAAAAAAACGAATCTATCTGATAGGAAATTACACGTAGAACATGATTATTCATAACCATATTTCCATTTTGAGGCTTATTTGAGGAGATATTCACAAAAGTTTCGATTTTTTCAAAAAATGCTGTAAATTGTTGAAAAATAGATGTTTCTTACCCTTAATTTTTGGTCAAGAAAGTAAATGTTTTTGAAAAAACAAAAAACTTTCCGATAGGAAATTACACGTAGAACAAGGCTGTTCATAACTATTTTTCAATTTTGAGGCTTATTTGAGGAGATATTCACGAAAACCCGGTTTTCTGCAGTCATTTACCCCTCCCCTCAACCCTGGGTGTAGCGGAGGGTTATGGGATGTCCATATCGTAAAACGCGAAAAAAAAATCAGGATTGAATTTTTGGGAGTCAACTCCTAAAATGACTGGACTAGTATGTCTCATACTTATAATTCCAATAAAAAGTTGGATAAAGTTTCTTTCCCCTATACCCCTCCCTTTTTCCTCGTTAAATTTCACTATCGTAAGAGAATTTTATCAATATGATTTATCCCCTCTTAATACAAATATACAATAATTATTGGAAATTCGAAATCAAGTCAAATGGTATGGTAAATTCAAATCCACTTGAACATCTTGTTCTTCGTCACCGGTTCCTAATCCTACCTCAATAATCGATATGCTACCACAACTGCATCTCACAGGCAAAGCTTTTAGCCTAATTCGGTGACATCAGGCTACCTACTACCTAAACCACTCGTTTAAATTTTTTTGCAAATCAATCGAGCAGCAACTTTTAATTAAATACCATATCGATTTGTGATTTTCAATTTTCAGACAATTTTTTCTCCTAATTACATATTTTTACATAAATTTTCAAAAATGCAAATTTTATTCACTTTAAAATCATCGATTTTTAAAAACAAAAATTGATAAGTATACGTACGTAATTTCCACACTAGGGTGTAATTTTATTGGCAATCGGAAAATTCAAATTCAAATTTGAACCATTTTACATAAGTTACCTACACTTAATTACAAACACGTATCACTTAAACATGACCTTTTTTTTTCCAGCACGTCAACTCGTACGTTACGAACTTGACCTTGTTAAGAGCACTGACGCGAGCAACTTTACTTTTTCTGTAAATATTCGCGTAATAAAAATTTCCACGGTGGCAATTCTCGTAAAAGTCGTACAAATAATATCGAAAACAAAATATTTCGACTTATCGGTCATCGATATACAAATACGAAGACTAATTACCTTTGGGATGACGCAGTTGACCACCATTGATCAGTTTTCACTTTCCCTTCGATCTTTCGCCAACTCCATCGCGTTCAATTTCCTCCCAAAAACGGAGGGGGGAGGGGAAGAAAAACTTTCATTTTCGCCAAAAAGAAACATGCGCGCGTCTCTGTAAACCAGTTAACTGCGCGAATGAAATTTCAACGCTGGGCGCCGCGTCGCGTAATTGGTGGTAACTTTTCGGAACAGGTTGTGATTTTTTTTAACACATGGTTGGCGATGTTAAAAGGCTTAACGAGATACGGAGATGTTAATGCGCTACGTTTATAATAATTCGCAAGTGTGAGAGACAGAGAGCCGGGAGAAGGGATAACAAAAGAAGAGGACAGAACGATTCAGTGAGAGTCTCTAGTCTGATGGTTCTATGTACAGGTAAGTAAATTGCACTGTACTTAACTCACGCAGTTCAGACAGTTGCGATCAAACCATTGCAAGTGTTCGTGGGTCAGACGCGCACGCGAAATTACCTTTTCCCAATCGTGTTCTCGAATTTTTTCATGTTCAAATTTTACCTACGTACGTGAATTTTGCGCGTTTTTTTCCAATTTTTTTTCGTTTTAATGTGAAAAATATCCTAAACGATTTATATGTACTATTTATTTTGCTGTTATTCGGTCGTTATCTGTTCGGATGATAATTAATTTTTTACTTAGTTTTTGGTTCGAATATCCGAGTTGAAAATTTTTTGTCGATTTTCGCGTCGCGCTTTCGCATATTTTTTTGTTGTTTTTATTGTTATTCTTTGATTTTGTCTTTTGTACCGTCACTACACCGAAGCCTGGATATCGATAAACCATCGTAAGTACGAGTTTATGATTTTTTTGCCATTTCGCCGCCGGTATTACGAGTTTTTTTGGCCAAATCTTATAGTATTCGTGACGTCAATGAGATCGTGAAAAGTGTGGCAGTTTTCTGGTACCTGACTGATCAGGTTGTTGACACATTGATGCGTGATACTGGGTTTCATTATTATTTTTATTGTGCTAAGTTTGATACTCGTTCGGTGACGGATTAAGATCTAATAAAAAATCTTTTATGTGTAAGCTCATAGATACACGTAGATGACGATGGTGAAAATTTAACGTTCCGTTGTCGTAATTTATTTTACGCAGCGAGACTTGGAAATTATACTGTGATTTTTGAACGAATATGAATATGTATCTAACGCGTTTATGTGGGATTTTTTCTCCCAGTCGTGTAACATTAGACACGTTTTTGCACTTATTCATGCGGATAGAGAATTGTTTGAAAGTGTTCGAGAGCAGAGAAAATGATATGATTGGTTTCCATGAATAAATAGATAGCTAGCTGGTTGTAGGAAATTTCCAGAGGGTTTCTGTAGTGATTTGGATGTAGGAAAATGGATTTTGAATTTGAATCGAGGGAAGAATTTTTTAGCCATTGCTCGATCAATGGTAAATTAATATTTTGCTCGGTGTGACGAAATTATGAGCAAATATTTGTGTTTTATTCTCGAAAATTGAAATTTTTTAGATATTTTTATTTAAAAAAAATTCAATTTATGCCGAAATGGTGTCGATTTTTGTGATAATTTATTTGAATTAAAAAAAATTGTAGTGGATTTTATTTCTCAGCTTTACCAGCTAGAATAAGAAAGTTCATTTTAAAAAAATTCCAGTACTTATTCTAAAATTGGAAGTAGCGAGGGAAGATTTAAAATTTTTTTTTAATTTTGAATAGGTAGATACTTAACATTTACTTAATTTTATAGACCTTTTTTAACGTGAATTTTAAATTATAGGACACTATGTCCAAATTGTGAAGAGGTTGGGATTAGGACACCGTGTCTACGGTTTTTAAGAAGAATTATGAATGTGTTATAATACTAGAGGTCAATTTGTAAAATGTGAGATTAAATTCTACGGACTAAAATTTTATAAGAGTCAAACTTGTACATTCTCTGCTTGAAAAGAATTGTTTTCTTATCAATACCTATTTTTTATTTTTTCTAAATGGTAACTTGAGAATGGTCAAGTTTGGTAATGTTTTATACCTGAAAATTTTTCTGAAAGAGAATAAAGTCAGCTTTCAAAAATAATATAATTACTTTTGAATTTTGCACAATTTTTTCATTTATGACGTCATCGAAAAAAGGTGCAGTAATTTATGAAATTGTACCAACGAAATCAAAAAATAATATATTATTTGAAAGCTAATCCTATCCTCATTACGAAATATTATTGCAAAAAGTATCCAAAATTACGTTTTTCTAGAGTTGTATTAAAAATTGAAAAAAATGTTGATAAGAACACTCGTTTGAAAAAAAGTTTAATTTACCTCCTTTTAATTCAAATGACTTGATTATCTTATGATTTCGTGTAAGTGATTTTATAAAACGTTGAACTGTTTGACAATGACGTCAAAAATTAGCCCATTTGAGAATCTGAAAAAATATTTAAATAACATATTATATTTACTGTGTTTCAAAATAGCAGATGGTGTTTTCTCACCAATAATTTTTCATTTTTCAAGCATTTTTTAAGAGAGACTTGATTTCGAAATTTTTTAGTAAAATTTTTAAAAAGAGGATGGAATTTGCTTTCAAATGTGAACCTATTTGATTTTGTATTTCAAAACTTCTTGTTTGTTTGGAAAGAATTAAGGATTTTGAAACATCTTACATCCAAAAGAATCGACGAAAATCACTGTCTAAATTTTAACATGAATACCGTTAATTTTAAAAATGTAGGACTAAAATATATTTCATAAGACTAAAATAATAACAGTTTGTTGGAGATTAAAAAACTTGAAAAAATGTGGGTGAATTCATACAGTGATATTTTTTGAATTTTGTTGGTGTTTCTGGGCATATTATGTCCAGATTGAGAATTTTTGGGACACTATGTCCGAATTATACAAATTGACTTTTTTGGGACACTATGTCCAAATCGAGAAGAAGGTAAGACTAGGGCACAGTATGAATTTTTTTGGGAATAAAACGGGTTTTTCGAAAGGGTATTGGAGTTAGAAGGTTCCTGTGCAAAAGAAACCGGTTTCTGTTTATCACGACTTGAAGTTTTGAGAAAATCAGAAAAATTGACAGTCTTGATTTAATTTGAGTAATTTTTTGATATTGAGTTGAATCTCATCCTCAATAATTCTGGCTCCGATGGTCCTGCAAACTTTCAGTGAGTATTTAATGACCCCCCCTCCCCCCACTACCACCACAAAAAACTTTGAACATGAACGTTGTTGCTGCTAATGAAAGTAATACGATTTTTATATTTTTCCAAACTGATCGTAATCTCACAATTATTTGTCATTTCTGGTGAAAAAAATACTAATCATTCAAGAGGCTTTGATTCCTTTTGTTTTACTTTTTTTTATGGCTCGTGTGTGAGTAACCGAGCAAAACAGGGGTTAAAATTTGAAAATAGATGGAATTTTTAGCCTTAAAAAGTAGGTAGATACCTACTTCTATTTTTATGCACGACCTCAGAATATGATAGTTCTGTATCTGAACTTATAGATATCCGATTTAAGATCAATGTTTTCGAAAAAAAAAATGAATAAAATTTTCAAAACATGTATTTTTAGCAAAAAAAAAATACATACCTAGAAATTCGACAATATGTCAAAAAAATCAAAGATTTTGCTGTAACTACATCGATCTATTTTTTTGATAAATTTTTTCGAAAATGTGATATTTTTTGGATATTTTTCGATTTTTTTGGTACTATTTTTTCTTAATAGTAGGTATTTATGTTCATTTTTTAAAAATAATTCAACAATTTTACAAAAATTTGACATTAAAAAATCAATTTTTTTACAATTTTTAATAAAATTGCAATTTTCTAAATAGTTTGAATGAAAAAACGCAGACTCTCTGTAGTCTTATCCCAGATACAGATGATTTCAGGATTTCAATTAGAGATTTATCTACCCTTTTGAAATAGTTTTGAAGATATACTCTTCTGAAATGTATATGCCATGGCACCCCTTCTAACCCCTTCCGACCACTGGGGAGAAGAGACATTAAGGATCCTTGAAGTAGGTCACGAAAAAAACGCAGTTATCGTATTTTCAGCTCTCAGTCCCTTTCTCCTTAAGATACCCCAAAAAAGCTGAAATGTTTTAGCCTCCGAAAGATGAGACGAAATTTTATAGTTCGGTGATAAATTTTCAAGTTCCATGTGAAAACAGTCGTTGCCTTTAAAAAAAATTTATGGATATGAATTTAGAATTTTTTAAACAGTACATTATATTTTCGTTCGTTTCCACTTGGTTCGAAAAAAATTTCCACAAGTGAATTTTCAAAGTTGATAATTCTGAAAAATTGTTTTCTCTCCATAATCCATAGGTAAATGTGAATATCTAGATTTATTATTTTATGTCACAAATTCTCTCCTCCACAGTCCACAATATTGACGGTTTTGTAAAATTTGGAGGGAGATTAAGTAAGTGAAAAACACGAAAATTCGTTTACCAAAATTACTCTGTTTTAAGGGCTCAAAACTCCTCTCCCAAAAGTCAGAAGAAGGTTTAAATTTTGTAAGAATCAGTTTCAACTCAAAATGTCTCTTACATCAAAAATATTGGCCATTGAAAAAATTACACGATGTATCGTAAATTATCGATACCTTGAAAATTTATCTTTGATCGAATTTTTTAAATAAAGTTTCTGAGATGATTTTATCTAAAAAAACGTTGAAAAAATATTTTTACCTCAAATTTGATAACTTTTAGTAAAAGATTAATTAAAGTGTAGAAAATAAATCGGAAACTGCAACTGAAAAAAATTTCTGGAATAAGGGCCTCTTATTATAATTGAATGTGTCACAACAAAAAGGGCATACTTAACTCAGAATATGTCCTTTTTGATGCGACAAGCGATTCGTATTCTCTGAAGTTTTCTTTATCCAATGAGCCCCCTCCCACCTTCCAATATGTTTTCCTCGAAGAGTTATAGCGTTTTTAAAATGCGAATTTCGCAATTTCGGATTACCTACCTACATTACATGTTTGATTTTCGAGAAATTGCGTAATGTTTAATTTTCTCACTGTGCAGATGATTGTAAAATTTTAAAATTTTAAAGAAGTGTTTTTTTTGTCAATTTTTCGTCAAAAATTTAAAAAAATAATAAAATTCGTCCAAAATGTATTTTTAGCATTTTTTTGTAACCAAGAAAATGAAAAAAAAGTTGTCATTTTTCAAAGTGCGATATATCCGCTCCCTGAAGAGATAATTTGAATTTTTTTTCACCAAAATGTTCCTTCTTTCATTCTCTTCAACTTTTGTATGAAGATTTTTCTTTAATTTTCACTTCCGGAAAAATTATACGTCATCAGACGTAGAAGGGTCGAAATGAAATTTCGTCACAACAAAAAAAACATATAACTCAACCTTTTGTTTTCAATATAGAAAAAAATAGAAAAGATATCAAGTGATGGGCGAGCTGTTTTCTTGTAGCAAAAAGATGAAATTTTAAGGTAGAGCTAAAATTTTTTCCCCAGCTCAATTCCTTAATTTAGTATTAAAAAAAGTATACTCAAACTTCAATCGCGATTTCCCAAAAACGTAATTTTTTCTATATGACCTTTTTGCTGTGACACGTTCAATTGTTTTCTCAAAACCAAGTATAATTTTGAGCAAGGGTCTTATTCCGGAAACCCTTTTAATTGAATAAGTATTAAATATGAAAAATTATATTTTAAAGCAAGATTCTCACATCTTTTTTCATGTGAAAAATGCATACATTAAAAAAGTAATGGAGAGAGATAGAGGGGGGGAAGTAAAGTAATTGATCAAATATTACATCAGATTTATCAAACACGAATCTCGCACACAAAGTGAACAAAAAAATATCCGCAATCTATCGTACGATTTGTTACCAGAGAATATTGAAACCCCAAAGTTTATTTTCACGTGTTCAAATCCATTCTTGTAAGTTTAGATAACGTAGGTACTCTAGCTCGCAATCGTGATAAGTATTTCGACATTTCGATTAGTTATTCAACTTGAAATCTATCGAATTGGATGAACGACTGCGAGACTTGGACTTGTCACAAAATGCACTCACTTACATGTCGTCGATGTTTACGTGAAACATAATTTTACAATAGTTAATTGAATTTATCGATTCGAAAACAAAGTAGTCGGGTATTTGAAATACTTCCTTATCACAGCTGCCAATAAATAAATCGGTAAATAACGCTGAAATATGTTTATAAATATTCCGTTTTCGAACAATGCTGAAATACGTTGCAACTATGGCACACTATGTATACCTAGCTAGCCACAATGTATAATTTTCAATTCGTCGTTCAATGATCCTCCAACATGTTCGATTTTTTTACAGTGCTCTGTTATCGAATACATTGCAAATTGCAACCAACAATAAATTATGTACGAGTATATTTTTAAACGTTGATAAAATCTAGATTCGAGATTATTCGAAAATGGAAAACTACGAGGAAGTTTTGTACACTACCAAATGAATGACCAATGGTTAATAATACGTATAGGTACCTACTCTTAGGACTAGTCACATTCCAGACACATACAAACGATTAAATTTATTAATGATGTATCACGAATTATTTTGTTTGCAACTTACTCGCGTACTTTGCGATATCGCGTTAATATATTTTTCCTAAGAAATCCGTCACCGAAATAATTTTGGTGTTTCTTCGTGCCAAAAATTTCAAAAACAATAAACCGCAATTGCCTCGAATGCGTTTATTGAATAATTTTCCATTTTTAGGTTTGAAATTCCCTGCCATATACCTACTTACAAGTACAAGCTGATTTTAATTTTGGTATAGCCGATTATATTGAGGATTAGCATTTTTCGTCGTCTCTTACCTCGTAAGTAGGTACGAATGGGTAAATCCATAATTTGGAAAAATTTTCTTTTTAGAAAACAACGTCGATTGTTCTTTATTCTATTGAAAATACTGCGTAATGGAAAAATTACCAATGTATTTTTGTGCTTTAGATAAAATTCATAATGTGCGCGTATAGTGTAGGTACCTACATATTGTACTTATGCAGAGGGGACTTAGACCTACACGTTGACAAAAAAAATTCTTAAGCATTCATTTACACTCAGTAGTGTTCGTTTCTTTCTTATGCGTAATTAAGCTATTTATAAAATCTTTGTGAAATTCAACTATTGACCCGCATTGCTCAATATTGCAAATTTCTGTGGTGTGAATTGTTGACTATAAAGAATACTGTTGTTTAAACCTGGCATTATTTTGACTTCGTTAGCAGGCTCAAAATCAGAAAATTGCACTTGAATGAGCAGAGGTGAATTAGATTTTGACAAAATAGGCACTTTTTAAAAAAACATAGTAAAAAGGAAAAATAGTTATCAGACAATTTGGAGGATTTTTTCTGAGTGTTGCCAGAATTTTCGAAGTTTGACAACGTTAAAAAAGAGATAATTTGTGAGTTTGACGTCCCCCTCCCAAAAAAATTGGCCAGTATACAAGGAAAATTAATCAAGAGAAAATACAAATTGCATCAAACTCAATTTTTTATGACAAATTTTTTTCGGATTTCCTATAAAAGTAGTCTAAATATCTCAAGAAAAAGAAAAAAGGGAGGTTTGTGCAATAAAAAATCGAAAAACGATTTGTTTTACGAATTTTTTTTTCAAAAATATGGACATATTTTATGGAAAGGCACTAAACACCCAAGTGAAACGAGAACGATTTTTTTTCGAAAAATCACGTTTGAAAATCAAAAAATGAACATTTTTTTCAACATTTTTTTACAAACCATTTTCGTCCCTTTGAGGGAGGGAGGACAAATCCCAGATGTTCTCCTGTGAAAATTTTTTTTTGGTGGTGTTAAGCCCTTTTTAGAATGGTACCAGTTACGTTTAGTGTTTCAACTGGCACCACGTGGTATATGAAGGTTACCACACCTGATTTGAAAACACCTAACCGTAAGATCTACAGAAAATTTCTCTTAAATTATTTCAACTTTGAAAGAAACGCGTAAAGGAATTTTTCGAACTTAGGGGACTCTGATCAATTATTCAAAGAGGGAAATCGTTTGCACACTACTTCCAGATTAATGTCAAGAATCAGCATTTCAGTGATGGAAAATTGAAATTATCGTTTTCCTCATTCGGAAGACCAGAATTCTTCATTTTCTATTTATGAAAAAGCAAGTTTTCCTCTTTTTTTCTTTTTCAAGTTTTGCAACTTGATTCTTATTGCTAGAAATGCATTTTTTGTGAAACAAAATTTTGAAAAAAAATGTAGAGCAAAAAAGCTGAAATTTTTATCGCAAAATATGACATTTTTACCATAATTTTTTCAACTTTCAATAAAAAATGTTTTTCTACTTTGGCTGAATTTCTCATGTTTTTCTTTATCTTCCTTCTCTTGATGTGGAGAATTTCCCCGCTGTATTTCCAATTTTCCATTCTTTCAATTAGAAATTTGTCGTTTCATTTTTTGCTATGAAAGGTGTGAGTAGGTGAGGAGATTCTAGGCACAATCAAAGTTGATATTATGGGAGGCTGAAAGTGGAAAATTTTCAAATAGGAACGGATTTTTTTCGAATTTTTTTCTGAATTTTTTGGAGAAATAAATATACCTACCACTTTTTAAGAACATTTTTTCATTTTGGAAGGAATTAGGAGGGGGGTGTGACTTCAGCTTTGGTTTGAATAAGTGCTTAGGAAAGTTGATTTTGTTGTCTTGAATGAAAAACATGCATTTCTTCAAACGAAGATATGTACTGAGATATAAATGATGTTTCCCTGCCACTTTCTGCAAGAAAAATGTCTCTATTAAATTGGTACATTTTCATTTTTGTTCCTTCTTCATGCAAAATTCCAAGGAAATCCCATAAATTAAAATTCTGTATCTATACACGTACTTCTATAAAAGTTTAGATTTTAGTTTTTTGGCTGAAAATTTGGTTCCAGAATTGCCATCGAAGAAGAAATGTCAAACTTTTCGTACTACTTCTTTGGCCAGGAAGGAATGGGAGAAAGATCATTTTAAAAAATTCAAAATTCAAAACTATATAAATTAAGTATAGACCCCTTAGTACCCGAGAAAAATATTGAAGCCTCGCTACTTTTTTCCGGTATCTATTTGATAATTTTTTTCCTAAAATATAATTTTGACATAAATTGTCAAATAACTAAATAAATAGGTAATAATTTTAAATGACCCAACTGCGTCTGATTCCTTTTTCCAGAAAATTGGCACAAATGTATTGAATATGACGATCGTTTTGCACTTTTTTTTTTTTTAAGTTGAAGGAGTAGCTAGAAAGTTATGTTTAGACTTTAGACCTAGATCTCAAAACGACCTCGTAAAAATTTCATCCCCCAGCCTCGTGACTGTTTTCAAGAAAAATTTTAATTTTCAAAAACTCGTTTTAATGTGGCTGTTTAAGGTATACCCAAAAATACCACTGGTATTTATTTTCACCTTCGCCCAATTTTTTAAAGATCTTTTAAAAATAGGTAGGTACCTAACATTTTTTTTCGTGTTTTTCAATTATTAGGTAAATAAAAAATTAGACCTTTGCTTGAAATAAATTTTCCTGAAATGATGTTGGTATGAATATCTTTACTTTTAAAAATCATCATCGAGGATTTCCCATTATCATCCTCTCTCTCGTTCAGGCTATTTCTTTAAATAAAGAAAAATACGTTGTACAGGGTGACCGAAAAGTAGTTCCCAAAAAAAAATGCTTAGCAAAAATTCCCTAATTAAACCTAGTCGAACGAAATTTAAAAATTGCGTGGAATAAAATCTAGGAATTTCTGTGGATAGGTGACGAGTTCCTCAAAATCTTGAATTGAACCCTGTTAATCTGAAAACAGTGCGTTCAATTTTGAAATAAGGAGGATTGCATTTCAGCGCTTCACAAATTGGAGTCAGGTGATTTAATTCAGGATTATTGAATTATGCTCTGGTTTAAGGGAAAAATAATAATTTTTTACCGAAATTTTAAATTTTTTTGGGGAAGTAATTTTCAGTCACCCTGTATTACAGGATATTTTAAAAATTGAGAAAATTTTGAGAGATTTCTGTCGATGATTCTCATGGGTTAAAATATTCATATTAATATCATTTCTTTTAAAAAAATCATTTTTCTCATTTTTTATTGAACATCTAAAGAGAAAATAATATTTTTTGATAGGTAACACTAGAAATTGGGTGAAGATGAAAAATAAGTGCCAATGGTTTTCCGGGGTGATAAAATCCATACTTAATTACTTAAAACATTTTAAAGTAAAATTTTCCATTTTTTTTTCAATCAAAATTTTTTTGAACATTGAGATTTTGAAGTTCAGAACGGAGAAGTAAATGTAGAGTTGGGAGAAGGTGACATTATTACCAGGCCATTTGAGGTCTAGAGGTTTAGACACATTTTTCTGCCATCTCCCTTTTCAACTTCCGAAGAAAAAAAATGCAAGATTACACCCTCCTTCGTGTGTACAAACGAACCCAATGACAAAGAACAGACAGGTTTCCAAAAGAGGGCAAAAATTATCAACTCCCTGATGACGATTAGATAAAATTGTGAAAAATATTAATAACTCTGTGAAAATTATAATACATTTTTCCAATTTAGGTATCTGTGGAGAAAGAGTTTATTAATTTAACTAATTTAGTTATCAATTAAAAGCTGCCTTCAAACTGTTAAAATTGATTTTCTTTAAGAAAATTTCATTTTCACTTTAAAAATTGAAAATTAATTTTTCTCAAATAAAAACTTTTTTTTTCAACTTTTTCAAAAAGTTTTGATTTTTAAAATTTTCCTTTTAATAATTAATTTTTTCATTGTATCTGCGAGGCATTTTTTCATACAAATGATGCAAAAAAAAGCTTCTGATGTAGAATGGAGTATTCTACTCCTAATTTTTTATCATTTGACCTTATATGTAGATGCAGATAAACAATTTTTGAAAATTTTGTTTAAAAACTAATTCCCAGTGAATTTTAAAACGTGGCTAAGATCCTGAATCGTAAATCACTTTCGTACCACGAAATGCAAATTTCAGCTGGCTTAACAAATAGAAAAACATTGTAATTAAACAGGACGCTATTATATCTAATTTAATGACTAAAACAATACACTTACATAGGTATACAATGTTTCTATGCACTACCTATGCTTACAAATACACGCGGGGTACCGGCGAGTACTCGTTTCTTACACAGATAAAGACAAAAGATACAGGTATTTCACGCGATGAGTCATTTTTGACATCATTTTTTTCATTCGATCCCTTATTGTTCTGAAAATTAAGAATATAAACAACCGTAAATCTTCCAAGTACGATATTTATGCTCGAGAATGTCGCCGGAAAACTCTTCACGCCTCGAAGAGAACAATAAATTCGCATAGGTACTTCCTTATAAACAACAGGCAGAAAAAAATAACCTATATCATCCATAAAACGGTTCGAACGTGGATTCATGATGCGAAGTTGTTGAAAACACATGTACTCGTATCTTAAGAAACAGCGATTTCTATTTGTTCTGGACATGCAGAATTGCAGATGGTCGTCTCTTTGGTAACGTAGTACCTAGGACCTAGGTACTCGGTCGTAATTTGTTTGTAAATTAATTTATAACGGTGTAAGTACGCGTAACCCGACTGGAATATTATTTCGCATTAGTCGTGCTAATTTTTACTATTGTACGGCGACACGTTCGTCAATGAATTTTTGACATATGATATGAATTTTAAATATTGCCGTCTTGACTCGAACGTCAGACATTTCATCGTTTATCACAAAATAAACGCGAGTTTGTTTGTAGAAGTACAAAGAATATAGGTAGTTTTGTATGGATGTACTGTCGCTTTTATAGGCCGTAGGTGAGTTGATTCCAAACGAAATATTCATGAGGACAGATAGACGCATTGATTCTCATTTTTTATCAAAAATTTCTTTCGACTTTGAATTTTTGATTCAGATTTTTTTCTGAGATTTTTTTTTCAAACGACTCCAATTTTTTTGAATTATTTTCAGCTCTTAATTTTTTTCAAGTATTTTCAGCACCAAAAATTTTTTTAACCCAAACTTCTTCAGATCTTTTCATGTTGACACTTTTTTGAATTTTTCTCAAAATTGTTTTCAATCTTGAAATTTTTCTTGAATTTTTTTTTATTTTAAATTTCTTTGTATTTTTTTCGAACTCCCAACGTTTTTTTCCATTTTTTTTTTCAACTTGAAACAGATTTTTAGAATTTAAAGTTGGTACCTAAAGATTTTGAAAAAATTTTAAATTGGATAAAAATAGTGAATTGAAAAAAAATAAAAAATATGAAATTGAAAAAATCCAAGACTGTAATTGGAAAAAATTTTGGTGTTGAAAGTGCAAAAAATGTTGAGAAAAAAAACTGAAGTTGAAACAAATTTCAACTTTTTGAGAAACAATTTTAAAAAATATAAAGGTAAAATAATTCTGAGAAAATTTCAGGTCAAAAAAAATATTGAAAAGTTTTGATAAAAAATTCAAGGGATTGAAAAAGTTGGAAAAATTTGGAATAAACTTTCAAGCAAAAAATTCAGAGCTGAAAAAAATTTAATAAAAAATCTTGCAATTGAAAAAATTTGAATTTGAAATTTTTTTTGAAAATACCTCCTCGTGGCATTTCTTACGTAACTGTAATTAGGCTGAAAGAGGTTCGCACGGAAATCAATTTGTACATACCCGATACCCCCTCCCAAAATGGGAATCAATTCACACATTTCTGAATTCAAGGAATCAATTCACCGACTCCCCTTTTATAGCCCAAGTAGCTAAGTACATTGTCGAGGAAAGAAGTTTTCCAAATTCTTATGGTATTTGCGACGAGTTTAATTGGTCAGGTATACTTACTTAAAGAAATTCCATCGACGAATTATCTACCTATAAATAACCTTCGAACCGCATATACCGAGTACGAAAAGCGAGGACAATGAATCGGAAAATTTTTCGGAAGCCCCGCACCTATAACGAAAAAGCATTATATTAATTTTTCGCCAAGTATTTAAATAATTCAACCGAATCGATATTTGAAAATCATCACCGGATGACATTGACCAACATAAAAACGTACTTGTATTTTGCTCACAATTTTTCATATTATGAATAGCGTACATTAAATTATTGCCAATAAACGTGATTCACGGTTATATGTACCATTTGCTAATCATAATGTCTGATGGTCAGTTTGATGTCGACTATTTACATACACCACGCGACATCCTTCGATGGAGTATTTGCAAAATAGTGCGATAATGCAGCTATTTGGGTTTACCGACTTTGATAGTCGAGTTTTGTCGAGCGACGACCTAGCAGAATTTTTTTACCAGCCAGTTTAATGTTTTGAGTAATCTTCCAGCGTCCATCGGAATTTACCGCAGAATCACGAATTCTTAGAATCCATTATTTTCGACGAATCGAATACTTTGTATGAAAATTCGATTTCCTGATATGGTTTTATCGACTGTTTGCTCTTTCATTTTGTCCATGGCCCATGGCCCATGGCCCATATAGAGTTCAAATATTTATGGACTGGTTGATCAAATTACGATAATTTCTTATTTTTCATGATTGATGCATTGCATTTCATTAAATTTTGTAGAGGTGATGTCGATATCACCAGATTTGGTACAGGGGGAAATTGAATTTTCACATTTTATGGTTTGAGAAATTTTCCTGCAAAATTTTCAGCTCGTTATTTTTTGTTTTTAACAAAATATACCTACCCGATGGGCAAAGGTCGGATTTTTGAACAGACATAATTCAATCTGTCAATATTGGGATTTAAATTCTTTTTTTTTCGTACACTGAGCAGCTATTTGGCCGCAAAACTTTACGGGTCATTTCTTTCTTTTTGAATATTTTTCCTGATTCGTTAGTTAAATTTGTGACTGCCAAAAAGGTACCAATTCAACAGCAAATATGAGTGCTAATACAACTGTAGGTAGTCACGCTTTGCCAATCGAGCACAGTCTATTTAAAAATCCATATTTTTAGCGAATAAAAAAATTCACAAAAAAATCCAGTGTCATGATTGTGCATCTCCCCTATCCTGTGATTTTTTCTTTCAATGTACCTCATGAAAATTACTGCAGCCTAATGTCCCATCTGCCCTTCTTTAACAATCCGACTGGTAAAGCTTGAGTGAAACGAACAAGATTTCCATTCTAGAGATGATTATGAGACATATGTACCTAAAATTAAATTCATTGCTTCATCGTTTTACCAAATAAAACTGAACTAAGTTTCCATGAAAAATTAAAAAATGAGGAAATAGGTACATAAAAAGTAATATGTACCCGACTGACAAATTTGCTGACGATTCGTTAGCGAGACTAGCGAAAATGTAGCCGACTCTCGATTTCTTGTCGAGTAAACGATTTTTAGTTGACGAATCGTTAACTACAGCTGGCGTTTATTTGGGAAAAATCGTTCACGAAAAGCTAAGGTTTTCGTGACGAATTCGCCAGTGTTATAGTTGGCAAAAAAACCTCGAAATTTCAAAGAGTTTTTGTATTTTTAGTCCAAAGTCGTGGATTTAAAAAAAAATTGTAAAAAAGGATTAGGTACCTATTTTGTGTTTGAAAATCCCAAAATTTTCTTGGATCTCTTTTCGTTCAAGCCTATGAAACCTGAAAGGTAGGATTTAGAAAACAGAGAGGTGAAGTGAAGGTGGTGAGATAAAATTATACTCTCATTTATAAATCAGTGAAAATTATCGAAAATCACTGGAAAACGATCAGAATTGCAGCACAGTATTAAATCAGGGAAAGAATTCACTAAAAGCATGCAGTGAAAAAAACTGCTGAAAAATCAGTGAAGATTCGCTGGAAATCAGTGAAAATTTACTGGAAAATTAGTGAAAATTTACTGGAAGATTAGTGAAAATTTACTGGAAAATTAGTGAAAATTTACTGGAAAATCAGTAAAATTTTAATGGAAAATCAATGAAAATTTACTGGAAAATTGGTAAAAATTTAGTGGAAAATGAGTGAAAATTCACTGAATAATTGGTGAAAATTCACTGGAAAATTAGTGAAAATTCACTGGAAAATTAGTGGAACTGCACTGGAAAATCAGTTAAACTCAACTGGAAAATGAGTGAAAATTTACTGGGAAAATCAGTAAAAATGTAATGGAAAATCAGTAAAAATTTAGCTGAAAATTGATGAAAATTCAGTGAAAATTCAGTGAAAATTCCCTGGAAAATCGGTGAAAATTCACTGAAAATTCAGTAAAATCTCTGAAGTTTGTTGAAAAAGCAGTGAAATTTGCTGAAAATCAAAAATTTTTGCTGATTTTCTTTGTGCTGCAGTTCTGGCTATATATCAGTGACTTTTCACTGATCCAACTCTGATCCAGTTTTTGGAATTTGAAGTGTGAAAATTTTGATTTTCAAGCAATGTAAGACCCTTACCCTACCACCTTCTAAATATTTTGTAGCAGAAGAAAAGTTTCCTACTTCTCCTGTTTTATCAAGAGCTAATTCCAGTTACAATGGAAATACAATTTTATCTCTGGATGCATAAACAGTTAAGAACTTTATGTATAGTAAAAGAGTTTAGAAAACTTGAAAAAATTATCCAGGAAGAGATGGAAAAATCATTTTTGAAAAAATAGTGGCAAATGTATCATTTAAATTCGTCCATAAATTTATTGTACCTTTAAATCGCAGAGACGGTTTCAACGTACTTTTTCAGAGTGAGTAGGGGATTGAGAAGGGAAAATTGTAGAGTAAAAAAAATTTACATGCAAAAAAAATCTTTTGATCTTCTGAACATCAATAGAATTTGCTTACTATTTGCCGACTAGAAATCATTTTCATAAAATTTGCCGACTAAAAAACGTCGAGGGGGAGGGGTTTAACATTTATCGCCCATCGTTTCATCTGGTGTAAACTAATCAAAAATGAGGCGATTTGAAACAGAATGAGTCAGAATTTCAGATTGTTGCCTAATGTGACAATGTAGTAGAAATATTTTGGTACCTACCTATACCTAAAATTATAGTTTTGTACTGGGAAGTAAAATGAGACGCAAAATCTACGTAAATCAAAATTGTCTTTGTGATTCAAAATTGGTAAAATAGTCTCCTGTCAGACCTATTTGGTCCAAAATTTCTTTAGGAGTTTGAAAGATTATCCAATTTTTATGAGATTCGTCTCCAAAAACTGATTTTCAAATTGAGTGGTAAAAGTATTTTTTAGCAGATTTTTTATTGCTGATTTTTTTTTTTGAAGTTCATATCTTCTAATGTTTGAGAAAAAAACAGACGCATTTAAACTGAAAAGTGAAAAATCTTATAAAAAGTTATAGGACCTGAAAGACATTTTTTGTTGGTTTGGGGATTTTGGGAATTTTTCCATTAAAAAATTGGGAAATTTTTTGAAATTAAGAAATGTTTAGAAAACTTATCTTGTAACTCTGCTAATGGCTCCCATCACATTTTCTATATTTTTAAGTTTTGTTGCAGGTATGCAGCGTTTTGTAACATTTTACCGTAAAAAATATAACACGTTGAAATTTGCTGTTACAAATTGTCACAAAACTTGAAAATTTATTCGGGGGAACGAGGTGGGAGTTCTGAAAAGCTCATAATTAGATTTCATGAACCTGTATATAATTTCATTTTTATCCTCTTCATTCAATCTACCCCTTTTGGTGCACGCAGAAAGATTCTTAACATTTTCAAATGTAATATCTTCATTTCGAAAAATTTTCCATATTTTGACAATTAATTTATTACCAAAATTAATTTATAATTTCTTTATAAATCAGTACAGTAGAATCACAGGCCTCATTTACAAAACGAGTCATCCAGCTGATTTTTGGTATAATACCTACCTAGCCATGTCTAAGCATCCTATAATCAACACATTAAACCATGGAAGCATCTAGTTGACGCAGCTAACCGCATACTTTTTTTTCAATGGTCAAACAGGCATTCGAATTTGATCCAGCACGCGTAGAAATTACAATTAAGTAAGTCAGATATAATTGATTAAATAAATTGTTTAATCAGCGATCAGCGTAATGATGTTTATTTACCTATTAAGTAAAAAGGGCGGATGTAATGACTGTGTGAATATTACAATTACAATCACCGGTATCAGTAATTTGCGATACCTATTTAATTACTAGAAACTTCGATTTTATTACCAGCTTTATTGTATTTTGCAATAATTATTCGAAAAACACCTAGGCACAGGTAGCTGACTTGAAAACTGGGATTTTTATGAATCAGTTTTATCCCAGAAATCATTCTACGATAAGATCCCATCGCAAAAAAAGTCTCAAAAACAAAAAAATTTATAATTGGGTCGTTCGCTGAAAAAAAAGCCAATGTTGTGATTTTTTTCAATTTTGTTCGTGCTGCATTGTCGATTGTGTCGAAGTACCCAATATTCATCTACTGTGTTTCTCAACAGTAAATATACCTACTGTTTCAGAGAATCCTATATAGTACAATACACATAAGAGATCTCGTGTAGGTTAAATGACACCGCAAATATTAGAACAAGAAACGTGACAGAATTTAATGATTTGTAAATAATCGCACCTCGTACCGCCAACTATTCGCCAACTTAATGGTTGCCAAATTTGTAATTCGAAACAACAGAAGCTATAGCCATAGTACGTAACGTATCACAAAATGAATAATACAATAATAATGAGCTGTCAACAGTACAAGACGGTCGTTAATTATTGCATTTTAAATTCACAAGACTATATACTTGTAGCAATTGTCGTTTCTTCACACTGAAGTGACTAATCGTACTAACCGAGAATCTCAAAAATCAAGGAAAAATCTCATCTTAGCTTTGGTACACGAGAATCATTGAAACCGAGTAGGAAAATAAATCGATTCCTATAACGAGTTACTCTGATATATGGGAGCTGGAAGGTTTTTTTTTCCTCTGTATCTGTGCTGGAAATGGATATATAACTGGACAGTATATATTTCGAATAAACGGAAGAACAACTTATCTGCATAAGTTATAGATTGCAATTTAGCTTGCAAACGGCATCAAATAATAACCAGTTTTTCTTAATATCTAAACACCACCGAGACCGGAGAGCCGAGCTGGCGCTGATGCTTTATACGCTTGAGATGGTTCATTATAATTACATGCCTGAAATACGAAGAGTGCACGAAGCCAGATGAGTTAATTCTGCCCCTTGTATTTCTACCATGGACAACACTCGTACCGAAATCTGCATTTGTGGAATTAATTTTCGAATATTGATACGTGCCTTTTTCTCATACGTGAAGGTGCCCTTTCGGGTCACCAACACCATTCCATGGTTTAGATGGAGGAAAAGTACGCCAAATAATAAATTTTTTAGCATGTTTCCTCCGTCATTTTGCCATTATCGATTATAAAAATCTATAGGTGCTTGTTTACTTCCTCGTTATGTATTATTGGATTTTAACGGTATGAAAAGCATTTTCAAATATATTCACATATTGCCCAACCTTTCGCGTAAGTTCTGGTATCAATTGTAATTAAGCTCCATTCCGGTGTACAAATTGACTTTTCGATTTCACAAAATCAATTATAATAGGTAAATGTCTGAAAAAATTTCTTCAATGAGATGATTATACGAAGGTATGTGCTAGAATTTCACATCTACATAGCTTATCTTTGTTTACCTATTATGGAATGCCTATAGGAAATGAAATGGGATCGTAGCGAAAAAAAAGGTGGATTCAAAGGTTTCATCGAAGGTGAAATTTTTCGATCAATTTCTGACAGAATTCTCCATTTCTATCAGGCGATAGTCCATTTTATCTCGTTTACGAAATCTATTACTTTTTCAAACGAATTCATTCCTCGATCTAGGAAATGAGGCGTGTCCGAAATTAAAATTTCATCTCTCCATTTTCAATTTTGAAAGCTGAGAAGTCTGATTTTCATTTCAGATAGTTACCTTAATTTAGCATGAAATTTTTCTCAAGTTCTGTTTATTTGAAAAAAAAAGTCCTGTCCCAAGTTGAACACAATTTTCTCAACTCAGAATGGAACCAATTTAATTTAGGTACTTCAAAGATGTATAATTACTTGTTCTCTCATTTTGATTTCTTAAAAAGAATCTAGAATTTAGGAATATATCAAATGAGGAGCTGAGAATCAAAACTCACTTTTGACGCAAATTTTTTTTCGTTTTTATGACGGATTCTGAAGCAGTTTTATACGCTCTACAACCTGGTATTTTTACTTTTTCCCTAAACCGTTCTCTTCGGGTAAATCATAGTTGAAATCATGGTTTGGAATCAAAACTCACATTTGCCATTTACAAACAAATTTTGTATAATCAATAGGTAGAGATTGAAAAAAGAAACATTTTTTGTCTCTTGATATTTTTGCCCAAAATCAATTGTCTTCGAGTTATGAACCAGTTTCGAAATGCATGAATTTTGAAATGCATTTTAAAATTGGTTCATAACTCGAAGAAAATTGATTTGGAGCAAAAATTTCAAGAGAAAAAACATGTTTCTGTTGTTAATTTCTACTAATTTGGTTCTACGAAATTTTTGGTATCTGTAAAAAAAAATGCATGTTGCAGTCAAAACTCACTTTTTCCATTCATCTCGCTTCATTATAAGAAGAGTAAGTATGTGATAGAATTTTTTTTCTTCAGGGAATTCTATTTTCAGGTCCTACTTGACAATATACGAAGATTTTAGCACACTCGATGGTCGGTAAATTTACTAAAACAGTTTTTTGCGTTTTTCTCAAAATCACTTATGGTGGCAAAAGTGAGTTTTGATTCTCAGCTGATCTCTCCTCAAATGAAAGTAGGTGCTTTGGAACCTCTGAAAAAAATCACATATGAACTCAAAAATTTTCATAAAATTATTTTTTACCAAAAATAAAAAAGGAAGGACGTTAAAAATGATATATACCTAATGGTTAAAAATCCTCATAAAAATAACTCGATTTTTCTTATCATTTTATTTAGAATTTTTGTAATGAAAAAAAAACTGTTTGAAAGTTTTCAACATTTTTGTATGACATAAAAGTAAATCTAAATATAGCTTCTGGATCAATGATGAACTTTTTGAAAAGTACCATACCTCTTTTGGTAAGAAATGTCTTTTTGTGATTAATTATTGCAGACAGGGAATAGAGAACGTATTTTTCCAAATCGAAAAAATTAAAAGAAAAAAAATTCTACTGGAAAAATGTCATTTTTTTAAAACAAAATTTCGATTTTTTCTTCGGATGCATTTAGAAACTAAGGCATAAACGAAGAATTGTTTGCAAGTAACTATTAATAGGTAATTTAATTAGCTTTTTCCCTACAATTTTGGCTTTTAGTTAATTTTCGACATTTTTACAAGAATTAGAATACCTCCTCCTCCTCCTCCTCCTCCTCCTCCTCCTCCTTCTCCCCCCCCCCATAGAAACGTATCAACCGCGTTTTTACAGCTTCATAAATTTGAAGTTTTTTGAACGAAAAAGGATCAAAGAAGAAAAACGTGAAATTGCTGATGCCAAAATTTTTCTGAATTTCCCCAAGACCAAGCGGTCAGATAAGCCTATGCAATTTTAAATTCGAAAAATGAAGTGATTTTCGAAAGATTTTTTCTCCAAAATACAGAGATTATTTTATACAAATGAAAATAAAAATATTGCCCATAAGTTCGAAATGAATTGAAGTTGGCATATTAGAGGGACAAAAAAATTAAAAATTCCCAACTTGAATTGAAATTCAATGTTTCCTACTCAAAATAAAAGTTTTTCCAAAAAAAATGATGACTTTCAAAAAATTTTGTACCCAAACCAAATTTTTTCGACTAAAAATGTAATTTCGTCATCATTAGGAGACTGTCTCCTTTGCCATTTTCCTCATTCAGCCTCGCACTGCCTGAACAGAAAAGGGTGAATTTTTTGAAAAACTACGTTTCAAAAAACGAAAAATGCTCTTTTTGAAATCACGTTATTAAACATTTTTAACTTTCTGAATGAGAAGGGGAGTACTCATACGGATTCTCATGTTTTTTAAAAAGGTTTATCAAATTCTGAACAGAATGGTGACAATTTTTATATCATAGCAATTCGTATTTTACTCATAAATTCATAAAAACGCACATTTTCTTTTTCGGTCAGCAATTCTCTTTAATGGGATTTGTTCAGTGTAATTCAATCGCAGAGAATATTTCAGGAAAAAAGATGAAGAACTACTCGTAGAAAAAATGCAGGTTTTTGAAAAACGTTCTCACTTTATTCCATGCAAGACATTTTTTTTTCTAATTTCAACTTTTTGAGGGTTTAAAATGATGTAAAAAATTCATGTTTTTCAGTAGAGTGGTTTTTAATGCAAACTAGACGGACGTCCATGATTTTGTTCTACTGATTTCAATTTTACAGCGATTTTAACCTTACCTATCTCTGAGTTTTGTAGAAAAATCCGAAATTTCGGTACCTATCATGACGAACTGACTTTTACGAGGAATATTTTGGCTTTTTGGATTTTCGAAGAATATTTTTGCCATATTTTGACTTTTTAAAATACATATTTTGCGTTTTTATAATGTCTACAAATAAAAATTCTAGCCCTAATTATGATTTTTTTTCTCAATTTTTCACGAAACTTTTCAAATTCAGTCCCGGATTAATTTAAATTTGTTTGAGATACTTAGATAGTAGGTACATATATCGGTACAATTTTTATACGAAAATTAATTTTTTCGCCTGTGACCCTTCAGATTTTAAAAACTTGTGCTTCCGTCACATAATTTTTTTTTGTACATACTGAGAAATTTCACCAAAATTAATTCTCGAAAGGTCGATTTTAAAAAATTATCGAAACAGATGCCCCTTCAAATTGAAACTAGGCAATTTGTTCCAATAACTTAATCATGCTCCGCTCTTCTCTCAATTCCTGGCTCCTGGCGCAGGATCACCGAACTGAACTGGGACACCCTGTATCATTATTTCCTTCAGTTGCCATATACGTAATATAATTTATGATTTTGAAAATTCATATCTATTTTAATCTCGTTAATGGAAGATTTTTAATCACAAAAAATATAAATTGCCGGTGAAGAGAAAAACAGGATAAAAAAACATTTTCAATTTGATAGTTCAAATTAATAAATACCTACTCGATCGTGGTAAATGAACCGGAGAATTTATCTATCGATCAATTTCATCAACTCTTCGTACAAATTTCTTATTAATTGATTTTAAATCATCTACGTATAAATTCAGTTACCATACGTAAATTCGTGGAAAATTACATATACCATATTATAATTACTGCTCCATTTAGCGATCACTCGACTGTATAAAATTTTCATCTCGACACTCTCGATCTCGTATTTGTCACGAAATAATCACATCATCCACGAGCATAATAAACTCCAGTCAATTCGTGGAAAAAACCTTCCAGGAATACGTTCGTAAATTTCCTCAATTTTCGAGAAAAATTAAATAAGAAGTAAAGCGACATAACAGCTTTTCGGACATTTCGTACGATATCAGCTGATACGCACGTATAATTACTCAGTATCAAAGATCCAATGAGGAAAGACATTATGCTTTCGTGAATCAACTAATTGGCAATAAAACACGTTCGCAGCGTTCGTTTGTCTCATAAAATCATTCGAATCCCTCCTACCCTTCCTGTTTGGGCAAATTTCACTACGTCAGCATCGTCTAATCTACGAGACGAGAAAAAAACCAATCCGAGTCGTCTTGCATCAACACCCTTTCTGACGACAGCTGACGTGCGACTCGAGACGCATCGAGTGTAAAACCAGAACGAAAAAATACGATTGCAGGTACACGATCGGTGATGCATTACTCGACACCTAACATCGTTTGATTCGATAGAGCTGGCTAGTTTCACAAAAAACACTGTAAGATTCGCGTGTGTGAAACGATTAACCATACAAACAAACCACGACAGGTAACGCACACGGAATATTAATTATATCAAGCGTAAAACCAAACCACTCTTGATCACGAACCGAAAGGATTTTTTTCGACGACATCGAAGAGAGACATACTTTCACTCGTATGGTGTGAAATGACGCGACACCGACGCTGAGCGCAGGATCGACGTCGTAATTATACGTGCGCCTTCATTTCGCTCGAATCGTCGAGAAATACGTAGAAATACGTAGATCGTTCGTAGCCTGGACTAGCTTCTAAATCATTTTGACGAAATAGGGATTTCGACGATCCGAGTCTAAATTTTTTCAATTTTATATTTTTTTTATTTTTTCAATTCTAATTTTTTTTAATTGTATCCAATATTAAAATTTTTTGATGTTTAAACTTCAATTTTCTCAAACATTGTCCAATTTTTGACTTTGAATTTTTTTTCAATTATTGAGTTGAAAGAAATTTTGAAAAACATGAAATTGAATTTTTTTAATTCAAAATTGAAAAAAATCGGGGGAAAAGAGCCTCTGCGGGTAAGATGGTAAAATTCGCCCTTTCACCGATTGGGATGAAACTCATCCAAAAGATCAGTCTTGATGTAAAACCACCCCAAAATTTTTTCTGTTCCAATAGGGTCCAAAAATTCAATATTTTATATCTTTGAAATACTCAACTTTTCACACGCGCAACAAAATTTAAAATTTTCTCCAACAAACTGACCTTGAAAGTAATAAAAATAACAAAAAAGCAACAGAAAACACGTTTTTTCGTAGTTTTTATTTTTTTTGACCATGTTCCACCCCTTCTTGGGGTCTGAAAAAATATATGTTATACCTAAGGGTATGAATAATTTTCCAAGAAAAATTCCAGTCATGGGTCCCCTCCCATTTTTTCCTACGAATTTTTGTAATTTTGAACCCCCCCCCCCAAAACCCTCCCCCAATTTTGAAAAAAAAAATTGAAAAAATTTTCACGTATACAATACACCTACTCACCGATTATTTTCTATGAAAATTTCAACATTTTTGGACCCCCCACCCCACCCCTTCCTCCAAAGATATAAAGTATTGAATTTTTGGCATTTACGGTCCTATTACTCTGGTAGAGGTGGAAGGGATCGAGCCAAAAAAATTGTTGGGGTGGTTTTACATCAAGACTGATCTTTTGGGTGAATATTGTCCCAATCGGTAAAAGGACGGATTTCACCATCTTACCAGCAGAAGCTCTTTTAAAACTACATAATATTGGGGAAAAAAAGAGTTGAAAAAAACTTTAAAAAATCAAAGTTGGAAAAATGGTAAGAAAATTTAAATTAAAAAGATACAATAGGGAAAAATTTTATTGTTGGAAAGAATTCTAGTACTTAATAGATAACCCAAGTCAACATTTTAAGAGTTTTGAAATGCTGTTTGAAGTCCAATGAGTGATTTTTATGGTATTTTTCGAGCTGATCAGGAGAAAAGTGGTGAAAAATTCCATTACACAAGAATTTTTCACAATTTGAATTGAATGTATCAAAACAAAAGAGACATAACTCAGCATATGTCCTTTTTGACGCGACAAGGGATTCGTATTCTCTGAAGTTTTCTCTATCCAATGAGCCCCCTCCCACCATCCAATATGTTTTCCTCGAAGAGCAATGGCGTTTTTAAAATGCGAAGTTCGTAATTTCGGTACCTACATTACATGTTTGATTTTCGAGAATTTGCGTAATATTCAATTTTTTCACTGTGCAGATGATTGTAAAATTTTAACATTTTAATGAAGTGTTTTTTTAGTTAATTTTTCGTCATAAATTTGAAAAAATAATAAAATTTGTCCAAAACGTATTTTTAAAATTTTTTTGTAATCAAGAAAATGAAAAAAAAAGTTGCCAATTTTCAAAGTGCGATATATCCGCTTTCTGAAGAGATAATTTGAAATTTTTTCAGAAAAATGTTCCTTTTTTCATTCTCTTCAACTTTTGTATGAAGATTTTTTTTTAATTTTCACTTCCGGAAAAATTATACGTCATCAAACGTAGAAGGGTCGAAATGAAATTTTGTCACAACAAAAAGGACATGCAACTAACCTTTTGTTTTCAATATAGAAAAAAATAGAAAAGATATCGAGTGATGGGCGAGCTGTGTTCTTGTAGCAAAAAGATGAACTTTTATAGTAAAATTTTTTCCCCAGCTCAATTCTTTAATTTAGTATTAAAAAAAGTATACTCAAACTTCAATTTCGATTTCCCAAAAACGACATTTTTTCTATATGTCCTTTTTGCTTTTTTGCTGTGACACGTTCAATTTTTTGTTGAACAATTTTTTTTACACTTTTTCATATTTTTTGACACATCAAGTCAATTTTTTGAGCAATGGAAAGGTTCAACGAAAAAAATGAATAGTACATAAATTGTAGAGCATAAAAATTTTTTTCTGTAGACGTAGAGTCCAACTAGTCTTTTTGTTAGGAGGCTTAGCTTTCGAGATATTTTAGTTTCAAGTTCAAAGTTCAACTTATATATTTTTATTGAAAATATTTCAAAAACTATCTAAGCCTTCTAAGAAAAAACTAATTGGACTCGCCGAAAGTAAATTTTACATTTTAGAATTAATTTTTTTCAGTAAACCCTTCTTTGCACAGGAAATTTACTTCAAATGTCAAAAATTATGAAATAGTGTAAAAAAATGTTCAATAAAAAATTCAAATAATGTACCTACTTGGTAAAAAATCCCTTGGTGATGAAATTTTTTCTCGTGATCAGCGCGAAAAATGTTATTAAAAAAATCACTTATTAAACGTCAAACAGCATTTTCCATACCGACCTGTGAAATTTTTCCCGCTTCAATTTTTCCAACTTTATATTTTTACAAATTTTTTCCAACTTCAGAATTGTTTCGAATAATTTTTAAAATCTTATTTAATTTTTTCAATTATGAAATTTTTCCAATTAAAAATTTATAAAAAAATTTTCCAACTTGGAATTTCCAAAGAATTTTTCAACTTCATGTTTTTCAAAATCTCTTCCTACTCAATATTCGAGTTATTATAGAAGAAATTTTAAAAATTAATAAAATTATGAAATCGAAAGAAATTAAAAAAAAGCAATGTTGGATAAATTTTGAGAAAATTTAAATTGAAAAAAATTACCAATCGAAAAATTTTAAAATTGGATACTTACGTCTTTGAAAAAAATTGGAAATAAAGAAATTGAAAAAATTTGAGTTTGAAAATTTTTTCGAATCTATCATAAAATCGAACTTGGATCGTCGAAATCCCTTTTGTATGAAAACTATTTAGAAGCTAGTATAGCCACGTTCGAACGTAAAAATTCCGTTTTTCGAAGCATGTAAGTTAACATTTCCGGATACTGGTGGTTGGGCCAAGCCGCCGTCTGTCAAGTAGTTATTATAAAGATATCAACTCCAAATAATCAACTAGTCCTTGGAGCGATCGAGCGATAACGAGCGGTTTAACAAATTATCTGTTCTCGAAAAAATTAAAAAAAAAAAATTTCAAAAATAAAAAAAAGACCCAAAAAAAAGCACGGGCCTACCAAAAACAAAAAACCCGCAATCTCAAAGGTCACGTTGGCCATATGTGAACTACACGTACATTGTTGGTACCTATAGAAATACGTTTGCTTGGAAAAATCTCGTTTAATGGGGTTGAGGTCTCGTTGGAAAAATTGATATTTAGAGGCAACGACGACCAATTTTGGCTCGTAAAAACAATCCAAGATCGTGGACTAATTATTATGACGTAATCTACGTATCCGATGGATACCTGTAATAAATTATAATAAAAAAATATAGGTTGAAAATGAAAATATCGCCGCAGAATCCGAAGAGTCGATTACAATACGACTAGATGAGTTGAAGATGAAGGCCGTCCGAAGACATCGCGACATCGGCATCGGTATACGTCGAGATATTTTGAAATACTCGATAAAAATGATCGGTTCGGTATTCCAGAGTATATTATACGAGATCAATTAGTCGACAAATGAACCGAACTTTAAACAAAATTTTGGTAGCTGGGGTGCAGTAAGGGGTCATAGGGGGCCGAAATTATAATCCAAGGTATACCCATTTTTGAAGGGGAAAGCCAAGGATAAGTTAATTTGAGACGGGGTGTATTTTTTTTTTTTTTTTTGGGAAAAAAAACCCCAAAATGCCTTTTTTTCGTATTAAATTTTATTTGCCGACTGGTGAATCCCCCACAGTTTGCGAGCTCTTGGTCGCGCGTCGCGACGTCGCATCGTAAAACCACGATGTCGAGAGCGTAATGCCCGAGTGTCGAATGGTGACGCAGCGCGAGTCCGGCTCACGTTTTATTTACTTTTCTCGCCGCGAATGTGGACAGTGAAAAATGGTCGGAAATAACAGCTGTCGAGTGTGCCAGCACAGAGTGAATTATTCCAACTGTGAAGAATGTTGGTCGTTTGAGATTACTTGTTTTAGGAATAGGTAATTGAAGATGGTGATTTTTCATCGATGGATTACAATTACAAACGAGCTGTGTGGAAAACGCGGGAGGATCATCGAGGTAGATTGGGAGAAAATTTACGAAGTGGGAATATGAAAATTTCCCAGGGGTATTGATTTTTGGTCTGAGTGTACGAGTGTTTGAAAATGCCCTCCGTGGTCCAAGTTTTCCCCTTTTTCCAAAATAACGTTCAAAATTTTCAATCTTTTCTAAATTGAAAAAGGGTGTTAATTTTTGAAAATTTTACCAATTAAAACCTAATTTTACACTTGAAAACCAATGCTGCCTATTTTTGAGCAATTCATTTTTTCCAAAGCTTCCTGGACAGCTGGGCTTATGAAATTTGAAAAAAATGGCAGAAAACTATACAAGGTTTAAATTTGGACTGTAGGTATATGTTACGCCTAATCCGTGTAATTGCCGAATTCATGAAATAGGCAAAATTTTTGCCTAATGCATGAATTAGGCAATCGCTTTCCTAATTTATGAAATTTATAAATTCAAAACTTTCTACCATTTTTCTTATTTCAAAAATAAAAATTCAAGATATTTTGGCTCAGAGAACAAACATTCAGCTACATTTCAAAAAAAATTTCAACCAGCTACTTCAATTGGAAAAATTTTTATGGTGCAAAGACGATTTTTCATTCATTATATTTCTCATTCAGTGTAAAAAATTTTTTAATTGAAGTGGGGTGAAAATTTTTTTTTAAATGTAGCTGAATGTTGTTCTCATGCAAAATACTTTACTTTTTTTCCTGTGGAATAAAAAATGGCATGAAGCTTTTAATTTAGAAATTTTATAATTGGGGGAAAAGATTTCCAATTCTGCTTAGGAAAATTTTTTCCTATTTTTATGCATTCGGCAAATTTAAAGGATTTGGTGTAAAAACATCTTCGAAAAACATTTTAAATAAATTGCCATTCGGTTTTTCTTTTTTTTCAATTTAACCAAATTTGGGCTTTGCCATATTTAACGAAAACTGTTTGCCTCCCAGCTGTACTTTCAGGCAATTTTCGCACATTTTACAACATTCTCGGTGCTCCTACTCAGGAAATGATTTAAAGAGGGGAAAATGCGACCCCGACCGAAGTGAAAACTTGAAAATGTCTCAAGCAAGTTCCAATGATCATGTTTTTAGCAAGATAAAAAATTTAATTACGTAAATTTTTTCGAGAATTTTTGAAGAACTCTCAGAGTCAGATTCATGAAACTTATCTTGGACATCGTTCCAGCCACCTCCACCCCCCCCCCCATTACGAGCCGATTGCCCTAAAGATTTGATTTATTTGGAATATACTGCGTTTTAGAAATTCTGGGTAATTTTGGCTGTAGATGATGGTGGATGATGGGAGCTCACAATTATGAAACCAATCATCAGTCAATTATCAGTATTATGGTGGCCCTTCGTACGAATTTTAAAAATCTGAAAGTCAATTTCCATATTTGAAACTCAAAAAAAGATATGTCAACCAAAAATCTGCAAAATCTTCACGTTGTCTAAAATTGCTCTTAAAAATCCTTTAAAATTTTTGATTTTTTGTCGTTACATTTTATTCAGTTGTCATTAATTATTTTGGATAAAATTTAAAATAAATAAATTCATTTTCCTATAAATTTTAGTTTGGTATTCATGATTTAAGAATACTTGAATGGTATAATTTGACTGTAGGAGGTGATAATTTTGCAATATTTTTTTCAAAAAGTACCTTTCATCCCCTCCCCGCCCTCCCTTACACGTCTCCGCTTGGCCTTGAAATCTAAAATTTTTTGACAAATTTAGAAAAAATATTTTAGCATAAATATTTTTACCCAAAAATATCATTAACATCCATTTTTCATCTTTACCTCATTTTCATGGGATTTTCCAACTTTTCTTAAATAAGTATGTAATAAAAGTCGAGAATTTTTTTGTAATGATGTTAATATTACTGTCTCGTGGAAATCATCGTTGGCGATTTTCCATCATCGCCCTTTGTCCAGGCATTTTTTTTTCAAAATGAAAAATAATGCATTAAGTAGGTGTATTACCTACCTTTATTTTTTTTCAGAAATTAGTAAAAGTGAAGAAAATCACCGTCGATGATTTTCACGAGTCACTATTATTTTCATTTTTATTTTTTTTTCAATTTTTCAGTAACAACATAAAAACGTAATAGGTATGTACTTACCTATTTTCAAAGGTAAAGATAAAAAATAGGAGCCAGTAGTATTTTCGGGTAAAAACGTATTCATAGGTACCTACTAAAACCATTTCAAAAAATCAGTTTTTTCAATTTTTCAAATATAGTCAGACTTTGAGGTAATTGGAGGGTGAGAGGGGGTGAAATTTTTATCAAATAAATGATTAAAAATTAATTTTCATGTGAACACATTTTTTCAGAAAATTCTGAATTTGAGCCTAAACCGATTTTTTTGGCCTTTTCCCAACATTTTTCGAAAAATTTCCAAATTTAAAAAAAAATCTTAAGAAGTAAAAATATTTGAAAACTCCTCAAAATTTATCACAAACTCCATAATATCCTTGACATGAAAAATATTTATTTTCTTTATGGAGGGAGTAAAACGCTATTTTACTCCCTCTCGCGAATCTCTCAAGTGGTTAAATTCGCGTTTTTCTCCCACAATCAAGAAAAATATCGTTCAAAACTCGAAGAAAAAACAATTTTTCTCAATTCTTGTGAAATATACTATTTCAGGTAATTGATGTTAGCAGTTTTGCTTAAAAAGAATAATTCAAACTTGAAATACACGAATTCACTGCTGAACCAAAATCGAAAAAAAAACAGTTCTCCCTCATTCATTAGGTATCTTATCTGCCTATGTAGTGTTTCAAATATGTAGGTATCAATAAATTGGGTAAAACTTGAAAGTAGGTAAAAATGAAGTAGGTACTATCAATTTTAGCTGGTTTGTTCACTTTAAGTATACATGAATTTTTGGCCCCAAGATTACTTGCGATGAATTCGTGGTTTTCAAAATGATGTTACTGATTTTCAAAACGGAAATTTTGTGGAAAATAGTCTTTTGAAGGAACATCGATTTTTCGCCTTAAAATTATGAAATAATAGGTACTTACCCATTTTAGTGAGAAAAAAATAAAAAATTTTCCAGTACTTTCTCATTTATAAAACAGTGAAAATTATCGAAAATCACTGAGAAACAGTCAGAATTGCAGCACAGGAGAAAATCAGTGAAAAAATTTTCAATGAAAGCAAATCAGTGAGAAAAATCACAGGAAAATCAGTGAAAATTCACCAGAAAATCAGTAAAAATTCGCCGGAAAATCAATAAAAATTCACTGGAAAATCAGTGAAAATTCAGTGAAAAATCAGTAAAAATTCACTGAAGTCAGTAAAATTCATGAAATTAGCAGAGAAATTAGTGAAAATCAGTGAATTTTGCTGATTTTTTCCTGTGCTGCAATTCTGACTGTTTATCAGTAACTTTTCACTGATTCACAATGGGAGAGTAAAGCTCCAAAAGCTACTTATTTTGAACCAATAATTACATCATTAGGTTCATCTGACCATATAGAAGTCAGTTCCTGATATTTTCTTTCAAAATCTGTAATGAAACTGGTTCAACCTACTCTCTCATTCTGAATCAGTGAAAAGTCACTGATAAACAGTCAGAATTGCAGCACAGGAAAAAATCAGCAAAATTCACTGATTTTCAGCAAAATTCACTGATTTTCAGCGAATTTTCGCTGATTTTTCAAAGATTTTCACTGTTTTTTTTCTGCCAATTTCATAAATTTTACTGACTTTTCAGTGAATTTTCACTGATTTCTAGCGATTTTTCTCACTGATTTGTTTTCATTGAAAAATGAACATTTTTTCACTGATTTTCTCCTGTGCTGCAATTCTGACTGTTTCTGAGTGATTTTCGATAATTTTCACTGATTTATAAATGAGAGAGTACTATCCCACGTTTTTATCAGTTTTTTTCACCTGCTGATATAGGTATTTTACAAATTTTCAGTCCCATAATTTTGCATGTACAAATACAAAGTTTACACCTTATTCATTACAAACGAACTATCTCATTTACTAATCATTGAAAAAAAGTGAAAATTCAATGAAAACTCAGTAAAATCTCTGAAATTCGTTGAAAAATCAGCAACTTTAAAAAAAAAATCAGCTAAAATTGGCTGAAAATCAAAAATTGTTGCTGATTTTCCCTGTGCTGCAATTCTCCCTATTTATTTATCAGTGACTTTTCACTGATTCAAAATGAGAGAGAATTTTTACTCTGCAAAACCATGGAGGGGGCTCTGCCTTGCTACAGCGAGCGTCTGAGAATACCTTGGGATGCTTCGCAAGGTATCTCAAGGAACACCTTCTGATCTATAGGAAGTCATAAAATCAATAAATCACCGATGAAAAATTTGTTTGCGATTGCATGACAAAACCACTGCAACTCAGCATAATGACTGTAACCTACTGTTCTAATCTTCGATTCAATTTAAACGACGTGACGAGAGGATCGTAATACATGGACATGAACTGTACAGTAAGAAAAAAATTTCACGAATCGCGTCATTCCGATAGCTATATAGAAATCAAATTATCACAAATCACCGAGCTCAGCTCGTTCAATGTTTAGCACCCTGATTCGGTTATTTCACGCCGTAAGGAACGGATTAACAAATCAGAGACAATGATTTGTTTTTAATTGTGGTTCAGTTGGTATGGTACTATGAGGTCGTGCCGATCGTGTGCATTGTTGCGTATTGGTTCGTGGTTCGATGTACATATTCTGAAGTTAAATTGTGTATTGGTGCATTTCAATTTTTTTCTGTAATTTTTTCCCTTCGCGTGGGTCTTTGTTGATATTTCTTTCTCTTTTTTGCACTTTAATAAAATTTCGCGTCAAGGTTACCTATTTTAATCGTCGAGCTGATTCTGTGCATGGAATATGTGCTGTTAATGTGCCATTGGATTAGAATATGCTTAGGTACAAAAAGGTTTCGTTGTTTTTTCTTTTCATCGCCTATTTCACTATTTTTTTTTGAAATTTTCATTTCAAATTCGCAACCTCAAACGCTTCAAAGGTCATTATTTATATTCCCGGCGGAATTTTTCAAGCACAATTGAATTTTTCTCTTTAATGTAGCGAATACCGCATACCCCGGGGATTTAATATGACAAATCTGTCTTTTTGATGGATCGATGCCAATACCGTTAATCACCAGTCTTCCAGCATTGAAACATTGCGTGTTATTATTATCGCCCATCAAACAATGTCAGAGGATCTTCTAATTCATACAAATTACAATAATTAATCTTATTAATACGAGTGTAAATTTTCGAACTGTCTGGTTTTATTACTTTATTACGCGTCGAACGTCGAACAAGTATCGAGTCGGGAGCTCGTATTCTGTAAAAATTTGTTTTGGTTTGTTACGAAAGGAGTAAAATTTTATGCATGAAAGTAATTGGCGCAACATATTTTATTAGTAGGCATTGTTACGCGTTCTTCGATTGCAAATTTTTTTCTCGAAAGAATAAGTAACCATGTTTTTGTAGGATGTAGTCATTTCCAGGTGTGCTTGATCGAAATTTATATAGGTACTTATCATCAAGGTTTTATTTTTTTGGTAAAAAAATTTGGATCAAGGGATTTTCCTTCAAATTAATTTTAAAAATAGGCCTATCAATTTCACGAGTTCTTTTATTTTGAATTTGAAACCAATAACCAGCCCTGCCTGATACCTCTTTTCTCATTAATTACCAAGTATAATTTTTCCATTTTCCCCTCCCACCCCATTTTTTACTTTGAATTTTCTCCACCGTTTCGAGAATTATTATCGAGAAGGAAGTTCGCATTAAAAATCGATCACAGATGTATTTAACAATCATAACTAATGAATCGTAAACTCGATGTTATTTGTAGAATTTACCCAGCTTCTTTTATCAGCATATCAACAATACCATTACGATGCAATTGCAGTACGCCTTGGTACACAAGCTATTGCGTAATTTTGTAGTACCTATATCTGATTGAAAATTTTCAAATGATAAATAACGGCTAGCTACATATTTGATAAAAAAATATATACATAACCGTTCGTAATGAATATCGCATTACATCAGATTGCAAGCATACTGATTTTTTAATTTTTCTTAATGAATCATTTTTACGATTATTTACGTTTTAGTACATCTTGATATGAACTTCACGCATTGTGTGTCGAAGACGAGAATAATTTATGCGAATAAGAATGAAGTTGACTTGCTAAAGTAAGAAGGATTGTACCGATGAAACTGTTTGATAGTGCCTTGAAAAGATGTTTCGAACACATTCATCAAAGGTCTTGGAGAGTAAGGGGGGGGGGATATTTTCCTATGGAGCGAAGCATCCAGATAATCTAACCCATACTCAGATCGAAAAAATTTCTCTCTTCTTGAAAAATATCCTACTTTAGAATCATCGACGTTCGCAAAAAAAATTTCTGGTACAAATTGCAAAGTAAGTGTGTAAGAAAAAAACGCAGATTACCAAAGTTTGCGGAATTGTGGTAAGAGGGGGAAGTGAAAACCGGTCATTCAAATGCTGAAAAAGATTTGAAGGTATGAGTATGCAAAAATTCGAGACTAAATGTTCAAAATAGGTACCTGTCTAAAATTAGGTGCAGGTATTTCCAAAAAAATACAATTAATTGCAGAAAAAAATTGCGCTCGATTTGATTACATTATTTGGGAAATCTGCAGCTGAATTAGTATTGCCAACCAAAATTTTCAAAAATCCCTATGTTGAAAGAAAAAATCTGTATGAAGACTATTGATAGGACTTAGGAGACCGCACGAAAAAAGAAAATTGAAAAGTATGTATAATCTAAACACAATTGTGATGGGTTTTGCGATAAAGGACAAGGCGAAAAAAATCGGAATCGGAAAACTCAACAATTTTTGGAAAAAAAAAGTTCAAAAGTCACTACCATTTTTTCAACTTCTTGATCATTTTGTCGAAAAATTTCGTTGTAAGAAAAAAAAATTGCCTGAGAGAAGCGAAGGTGAAAATTTTTCCATAAAAAACATTCGAAAGCTACCATGTGTTCTCTTAATTCATTGATATTTTTAAAAATGTTGTACGAAAATCCAACCTTTATGGTTAATTTGTAGCATTACGGATTTTTCCATACCCAAGTTCAAAACTGAAAAAATTCAAGTAAAGTCGATGAAAAAAACTTCAAATGTATTCGTACTTAGGTCTGAACGTCAATATACTTTAGATGATTGAAATGAAAGGCTGCAGCAGCAACTTACATATTTTTTGGCCAAAAAAGGCTCCGGCTGAAGAAAATGTTCCAAGGGGGAAGAAGTCAAGCTAAAAAAAGGTCGTTAATAGCATGCAGTTGTAACAACCTGTTTTGAAAGAATTTCAATTAAACATTCATTTGATTTCCACTTCTTTTGCAAGTGAATATATTGATTAAAAAATACCTACTTTCAAAACGAGTTTTGGAAAATTTTTCGAAATGTGACATAGTTTCAAGAAACCAACGAAGTGTGTGAAAAATCGATCTTTGTAAATTACTTAACTGATTTTTGTAGAAAATTTTACGATAAATTTGAAGAAGTTTCCAAAAATGGCTCCAAAATTGTAAATGTGAAATTTTTTCATCTAAATTTCATATTTTTTTGTTTGAATGAATTTTTGGGCTGCTATGGAGCTAGGTACAGCCTTCTAATTAATTTTTTCGAGTTCTTCGTTAAATTTAATATAAAAATCGATAAGAAAACAACAAACGATTTTTTTCAAAATTTCATTTCTCTTGTTGAGGATTTTTTGGAGCACTTCATAGCATACTAGGTTCTCCGTTGAATTCTCTGTGAAATCGCAATAGAGAAATAAGTTACTTAGGTACTTATTAGAAAACCCAAAAACAAGACCTTTTTTCAAACGTGTTCTTTCGAAAAGTGGATTTTGCACGCAAAGTTGGTTTCTTGAATCCACATCAGACATCACATATGCTACACCTGTAAGGGTTTTTTCGAATTTTTATGATTCTCAAAATAATCGAGAAAAGTTTCAACTATTTCGAAGTCACTGATTCCGAAACCGTGGTCCTTTTTTTGCGTCAGGATTTGATTCTCGAGTTGTGACCGATTTTCACATCGAAAAGAGGTTTCCAACGCACAGTGGTCCACCAGCAAGTTCTTGCTGGGCAAAAATGGGAAAATCAATGTTAAACAACTCAAATTCTGAATTTATGGGCCACAAAACAGTTTCAAAAGGTATCAAATTTGAAAAATACTTACCGAACTAAAAATTATCTAAAAATGTATTTTGATTGATTAAATTGACCTTTCATTCAGATACTTACCTAAATTTTGAATTTTGAGATCCACTTGGGGCCCTGAAAAGAGTCAAATCTGAAAATTTACAAAAAATTCGTGTTCAGCAGCTCAGAAAACATATATTTTGATGAGTTGCATTAGTATGTACTCTCTAGATTTGAATCAGTCAAAAATGCCAAAATTGACTGATGAAGTACCTAGACAAAATTAAGTCACTGATAATCAGTCAAATTCCACTGATTCCCCTATTAATCAGTGACATTTTATTGCCAATCAGTGAAAAATTACCGATTCAATCAGTGAATTTTCATTATTGAATCAGTAAAAATTAATTGAATGATTGCAATCAGTCAAAATTTACTTATTCAGTGAATTTTCATTGTTGAATCAGTAAAAATTCAATTGACTGATTCAATCAGAGAATTTTTATTTTTATTGATTGAATAATGAAAATCCACTGATTGAATCAGTAAATTTTTTCACTGATTTCAACAATGACTCAATTCTGTCTATTTAAATCAGTCAATTTTGACTGATTCAAATTTAGGGAGTAGCTATCTACCTTATTAAAAAAACCAATTTTGAATTTTGGGGCCTTCAGAGAGGTCAAATTTGAAAATCAATCAAAAATTTGAGTTCAGCGATCCAAAAAACACAAGGCGTTGCATAAAATTGGAACGATCGAGTAATTTGATTTTTGTTCAGCAAAATTGCCAGAGGCTACAGGGATCACATTCATCATCTCAATTAGGTATACCTTTTTTGATGAAATATACTTGGTTAGCGAAGAGAAATTTAAAGTTTTAGGCAAATCCCTTCTCAACATGAACAGACTGTAAATGCTAATTTATCCAACATCTACTCTCTCATTTTGAATCAGTGAAATGTCACCGATAAATAGTCAGAATTGCAGCACAGGAAAAATCAGTGAAATTCTTTGATTTTCTGCGAATTTTCACTGATTTTTTTAAAGCATATTTCACTGATCTTTTAAAGAATTTCATCGATTTTTCAGCGAATTTCAAAAATTACACTGACTTTTCAGTGAATTTTCACTGATTTTCCACAAATTTCACTGATCTTTCAAAGAATTTCACTGATTTTTCAGCGAATTTCACAAATTAGGTATACTGACTTTTTAGTGAATTTTCACTGATTTTCCAACAATTTTTTTCACTGTTTGCTTTCAGTGAAATTTTTTCACTGAATTATTGCTGTGCTGCAATTCTAACTGTTTTCCAGTGATTTTCAATAATTTTCACTGATTTATGAATGAGAGAGTACATCTGAGCACAATTATCGCTAATGCTATTAATTTTGATCAGCAAACTATCCTTTTTCTCACCTCTCATTAGGTCTGATTCCAGATTTCTGTTTTCAAAACAATACTGGCGATTTTTTCTTACCTACTCGAAGTTTAATTTGGTCAATTTGAAGAGGGTAACGAGCTATCCCTTCAACGCCTTCAGTGCGGTTTCTTTACGTTTTTTAATAGGCATTAGTTCATACATTATGCATACCTATGGAAGCATCTACCAGCGATTATGGTGGATATTTTCATATTATTATTTTGATGTCTTATTAAAAAAGGTATAAAAGTACCTATACGCTGGTAGATATTTGAGATTAAACTACATATTTTGGTTGAACACTTCAGAATAGGTACTCATAACTGAATTCAAGGTTTTTCGAGTTTTTTCGAGGAGTAATGATATGAATTTCGTACTTAAATATGCATTTATCTACTTATATGAGTGATTCATTTAAGATAAGGATATCTAAATAATTATCTCGAGTGCTATTGTTATTTAAACTAAAAATAAAATGAGAGCAAGCAAACCATAAACCAGACGAGTAAAATATTTATATAATTTAAATATGTAACAAAGAGCATGGGCAAATGGTGTAAAAAAAAGTTTATGGCAACAGTAGGTATCTTCTCTATTTACCAGACATGGATGACATAACCATATGCAAATATATTGAAGGGTATGAAATGTAAAATACTTTATTACTTTTTCAACGCCATGGATTTTTCATAATACTTAATTTATTACGTTACGATTTCCAGTATCTTCTCTTTTTTCTGTCTAGTTAAACACAAACTCATTCAATGTGATCATAACTTACTGGTGCATGGAACGAGAACATGATTTATGCCGAGATGCTGGTCAGTTCTTGACTCGTATTTTGAACCAAGATCGCAAGTTCAATCTCCTGTAAGGAAGTTAATTAGCAATCGATATTGCAGATATAACGTTAAATCCATGTACTTATCAATATCGTGACGTAAATCCGACTCGGAAGCCAGTTCTCCTTTCACCTATGATATAACTACCTATAGAAAAATATGTTTATTTTATTTTTTGTTCTTCTAGTTCTTCTCCTTCTCGTGTAATTATTTCTCGCCGGCTACCCCCTCCCTCCCTCGAATCCTTATACTTCAACACGTTTACGAATTCAATACTCAAGTTTTTTTTCTGCATTTAATTAAGCATTTTGCTCTATTCATCGGTAAATTGATTTCCATTTCTTTACGTTTCCGTTCCGGTCGAAGAAGTTCGACATCGAAGCACACACGTTCCTCGAATACGAGACGGCTTGAATCAACACCATTAAACATTTTTAAAATATATATAGCAATGTTAACGTAATAATTATTTCCGACCGTGATTCGTTCGTTGTTTTGGAGGTCACCGCATGACCGTGGGGGTGATGCTGATTTTGCGGCGGTACCTGCGAAATATCGGTCATCGGAACTGTGTTGTGAATTGTGTGCATGGCGATGTCTCTCGGGTGATAAATGCTTTTTATTCGCGAATGTGCCTATTGGAATTTATTGCATGTGGATAAGATGTAGGATAAGTAGATTTATTCGTCTGTCGCTGATTCTCGATTAATTCTTTTTGAAAGCTGAAGATGAAAGGTAGATATTGAAACGAAAAATGATGGTCATTATGATGGTGAATTGAAGAAAATCTAATGTTGACCTATTGGGTGATGGGTGGAAGAAGGGCGGCAAAAATTGAAAATTTTCAACTGAAATGGAATTTTTATAATATTTTAGAGTTAAATTTCAATTTTCCCCAATTTTTTCAACTCAAAACGAAACTTTTCTTCTTTTTCATTTCGAAATAGTGAAAAATCACCACCAAACAGTTGAAATTGCAGCACAGAAAAAATTGGTGAAATGAACTGATTTTCGGTGAATTTTTACTGATTCTGACTGTTTACCAGTGATTTTCCACTGATTCGAAATGAGAGATGAAAAAGGTCTCGAAAATTTTCTTACTCAGACCTAATTTCTCCGATTAAAAAACTCAATTTCGCTATCTTCTGTCCTCGCCTCCCCCTATTCGATTTGTCCTTGGGGTAGACTAATTTAAAACGCCGTTTTCCAGTTTTTGTAGGTACGTGGATTTTCAATGTGAAAATTTTTCATCAAAATAAGAAACTCATTTATTGCAATTATAGGCCAAAAATACGTACATCTTAAATTTTCGAAAAATTCAGCGTTTTCGTCATCAGAAAAACCAAGCTTTCCACGAAAAAAAAAGTACTCTTATAATTTACCTATTCTTTGTTCTGTAAAATTTTAAAATTTGTGGTCTATTTTTGACAGTGATGGAAAACTGGAACTGGAACTAGAACTAGAAATTGAAAAAAACTGGAACTAAAATTGAAAAACTGGAACTGGAACTGGAACTAAAACTAAAATAATGAGAACTAAAAACTGAAAACTCGAACTAGAACTAAAATGAATTTCAATTTTATACCAATTCCAGCAGTTGCAATTTTTATATTTAAAATATGACTTGAAAAAGTCAAAATTTTGATGTTGAAATTTACCAAACCACATTCAATTAAAAATTTTCTACTAAAAACCCCCAAACCTTGAAAATTCACGTCGAAACGTGATACATGAATAAAGAAGAATTGTGTGTTGTGAACTCGATAATGTCATTCAATTAAAGACGTCCTCTCATACATTAAGTATTCAAATTTTTTGTTGAAAAATTCAGGGGTTAGTCACAACATTTTAGAAAAATATTACTTAATGAGTTTTTTTCTATAATTCGTTTGTTTTGACATTTTGAGCTTGAAAAGGGAAAAAATTGTACTTTGAATCGAAAAGGAAAAACAACAAAGTTCAAATTTAGCAGAAAATTTTTCATTTTTTTGTCCTTCAAAATTTTATAAACCAAAATTTTGGGACTGGTGTTTGGAACTGGAACTGGAACTAAAAAATGTTGATAACTGAAACTGGAACTGGAACTGGAACTAATATCATTTCAGTTTTCCATCTTTGATTTTTGATGAGGCTTTTTACCTTCTTTTTTTTTAGCATTGATAATATCAAGAGCTTTTTCATTTCTAACTCAGCTTTAGCAGGCCAGCTTTAAAAAAAATTGGGAAATATTGAGATCAAAGCTAAAAAAAAATTGTAATTTTATTACAAAAGGAAGACCTTCTAGGGAAAAAATGCTCATTGCAGACTTCAAAGTTCATGTTGTACGATTTCTTTTCAAGTTTAAAAATTGACAAAAACTTTTTCCAAAAATAAATACCACATTTCTCGCTCAAAACTTGATTTTTAAAATTTTCAAAAATCGCCAAAAATGGAAAAATGAATCTGGGAAGTTGAAATTTTGGTTACTGGACTTTTGCGAAACATAACTTACATTCGTCTCCTTTCGAAAAATTTAACAAATAAAAATTCATCATTGAAGCGATTTCCAGTCGAACTCCTCTGGTGGGGTTTTGACCTTCTTTTAAAAATAAAAAAAAGAATAGAAAAATTCAAATCACCCAAGACCCACTGGTTATTTGGTCAATGGCAGTGATTTTTTCTCATGAATAGTGATCCTTTGAATTCGAATTTTCATCATTTTTAAACCATTCTGGGGTGTCCAGCCTGATATAAATTTTCTTTCGTATTTTCTAATTTTTGCAAAAGGTGCTTACATTATCTGTGATAGCTAAAAAAAATCAAATTTTCACTATATTTCGAGTAATTTAGCAAGAAAATCCGTTTAAATGCTATTTCGAGACAAACACATGAAGTGTGTTTTCTTACCTAATAAGGGGTTTCATTGACGAATTATAAGAAATCAGATGGAAAAAAAAACACATTTATGAGTAGATAGTTGTTCGTCTGGAAATTACATCGAAGGTAAATTTTTTCGTTACCTAATCTACCCGCTCAAATGGAGATAAGAACTTGATTTGCAGCTACCAAAATCAATTTGTGTACCTTTTGAAGAAATTTGAAAATACTGGAAAAAATCAAAATTGCGCTGGAGGCTCCAAAACGGCTCAAAATGATGAAATTTAGCTTTAGGAGGTCAATACGAAGTATGGGGCTAGAGTTTCATAAATTTCTATTCGACAAAGTTTTTTTTTCAAAAAAATAATATTTTTACTGAAAAATAGGTATACATTTTTAATTTTCCAAAAATTCACTAAAAAATTTAAAAAAGTATTTGAGTCGCTGGAATTTTAGCTTTGAGGATTTGGTTTTAGAACATGTTATCTCTAAAAATTCTACTCTGATTCAAAATGCGTAAAATCGCTCCAGACCATCTGACATGGAAAAATCAATCAACTCGTGCATTATGCATGTTCGACCCCTTCCCCCATATTCCAATGTTTGTTTTGAATGCCTAATTTCAAAAATTACAAAAAACACTGAAAATGATAATTGCACCTATTTTGATTATGTACCCTTCGAAAGAGGAAGAAGGAAGTAAAAAATCGCTGCAAATAATTTTTTCGGGTTAGGCAAATAAACTTTTTAAGGCTTTTTGAATAAAAATGTTCTCAAAAATAATTTTTCTCCAAATATTTGAAAAAAATTGAAAAACACGAAAAAATTAAAATTTTCAAAATCCTTCTAAAATATGGGAAGGTTGGAAGTGAGGTTGAAAAATTCCCATCAATATGGTTTTAATAGGTAAAATAATGTAGGTAAACTATGGTCATTCTCAAGAAAATTTGCTCAAAAATAATTTTTTCCTATTTTTTGAGCTAAATTAAAAAACCAAGAAAAATGCCACTTTTCAACCCCCCTCCCATCTGAAAAAAGGAGACGTGAGTCAAAAATCATCACCAATGATATTTTTGGGCTCAACCACCTACGTTATGTTTATGACTATTCTCAGAAAGTTTTTTTTTTTTTTTTAATTTACTCAGCATCTCTTTAACATAAACAGAATTTAAAGCCCGATGGGGGGGGGGGATAAATGTGAAGTTAGGTGAGTGAAACTTTTAATATTACGTCGTTTTAAGGGTTACAAAACACTCACCATTCAAAGTATGGTTCAGCCCCTTTAATACCGTATCTAGGCAACATCTAGGCCAAGAAAATTATACTTTTGACCTGCGCCTAATTCATTTTACGAACTTCGATTAATTCTTCAATTTAGAATTTGCGTCAACTTCTCAATTCAACGATACATATTTTTAGCTTCGAATAGAATAAAAAAAAAAATACGAGCAATGTCGAAGAATCGAATCAGCATATTTAACGAAATCTTTGGTTTTTTTTTGCTTACAGTGTGACTTGACGGAAGGATTTCCAAAATGGTTGTAATGCCGAGCGATGACAAATCAAATAATTTTGACCACTGCCACCACAGACGAAACGATGACAGAGACATGTTCGCGGTCTCCGGTTACGATAACAAAGGTTACAAACAAGATGGCGATCCGCTTGGCGACGTTGTATCGAAACCGCCAATGCAGCCCGGAGACGAACAAGTACCCAAGGGTAAATTTAAAATGTCCCGGAAAGAAAAATGGCGAATATTGAAAAACATAGCAACGATCAGTTTCGCATTTATGATACAATTTACCGCTTTCCAAGGGACGGCGAATTTACAAAGTTCAATTAATGCCAAAGAAGGTCTCGGTACTGTTTCCTTATCGGCCGTATACGCGGCTTTAGTAATTTCATGTATATTTGTACCTACGTTTTTAATCAAAAGACTAACGGTGAAATGGACCCTGTGTTTTTCATTGTTATGTTACGCGCCCTACATTGCGGCCCAATTTTATCCTAGATTTTATACCCTGGTACCGGCCGGAATCCTAGTTGGGCTTGGTGCGGCCCCCATGTGGGCAGCCAAGGCTACTTATTTAACGCAGGTCGCCGCCGTTTACGCCAAACTCACCGATCAGCCGGTCGACGGTATTGTTGTGCGGTTTTTCGGATTCTTCTTTCTCGCTTGGCAGACGGCGGAGTTGTGGGGAAATTTGATATCATCTTTGGGTAAGTGTAAATTTTGCAAATATTACTTATCAGAGGGGTGTGGAATCAAAACGCACATTTGGGAATGAAGCTGTTTTTTGGGAAATGGCAAAAAAAACTGTAGCACATTCGTCAGTCAATATTTGGAATTTAAAATGAATTAAATAGGTAGTTTGGACTTTGGAAGGTAAACCTACAACATGTTCCAGGGAAGCTTTGAAGTTCTAGACTTTCCAAGAGTTTAATAACACAAGAACATAGAAATGAAGTTTAATTGATGATTTTTATAGCATTGTTCGCGCTGATCATGAGAAAAATAGTGAAAAAATTCCATTATCCAAGGATTTTTCATAATTTGAGTTTTTTGTTGAACATTTTTTTTTTTTTACATTTTTTGATAATTTTTGACACTTGAAGACAATTTTTTGAACAAAAGAAGGATTCCGTTTCACCCCTAACCTGTGGTGTACTTATGGATAAATGGCACTCATTTTGAGTAAAAAAATTCCATTGCCCCTTTAACCCTCCATTACAAAAGGGGGTTCAAAATTTTCAAAGAGGAATAACTCAGCAAAAAATTGCCCAAAAATTTTGAATTTTTTTTTTAGGGTTCCTCTAAACATTTAAAAGTTATTTTAAAAAACGTGACATTTTTACATGTAGGTACCTGGCTACCTATAGTGGATTTTTGGCTAGAATGCATTGCAAAAAAATCTGAAAAAATTCTCAAAAGTTTATTACCCCTCCCCGTACATACCACATAAATTTCAAAATTTTTGGTTCCATGAATAACGAAATGAGTATTTTTGAATAGAAAGTCGCATTTTTTCGCCTGTTCTCCCGAACCAAAAAATCTGAAAAAATTTGGATTATATTGTACCAAGGTAGGACTATATTTGTACCAAAAAGAAAAAATTTATCTCTTTTAGTTTTGAAATTAGAGCGATTTTAAAATTTCTAAGTGGGCTTTTGGCTAGAAGGCAGTGCAAAAAAAATCTGAAAAAATTCTCAGAAATTGGTTATGACTTCCCGAGTACACCACATAAATTTCAAAATGTTTGGTTCATTAGGTTCCAAAGTGTGATTTTTTGAAGAAAAGTCGATATGGGGGGGGGGGGGGGGTTGAAACGGAGTGAGGTGGGAGGTGGAAAATGCGACCTACAATCATTTTTTGGAGTCCTTAATAATGTCTGATAGTTAGTTTCAAAAAGTGGCTCTTAGGCCGATTCACCTATCTTGACTGGGGGTACCTACCTTTATAGAGCTTAAAATTTATTTTACGTAAAATCCAATTGGTCTTTTCCTTAAGAGGCTTAGCATTCAAGATATTTTAGTTGAAGGTTCAAAGTTCAACTTCTTTTTCTTTACTGGAAATATCTCAAAAACTAAACCTTCTAAAAAAAAATTAATTGGACTCTGAAAAAAAATTATGCTCTACAATTTATGTTCTATTCATTTGTAAACCAAATTCTCAACAAAAAATTCCATTTATAAAAAATCCCGATGTGATGGAGTAAAACAGAAATCGTATTCGAAATCACCACTAAAAAGTAGATTAAAATCACCAATCAGAATCCATTACGCAGGAAAAAATGACTGATATTTCCATTGTTATGCAAATGAGAAATGTTGAAAATGTGGTTCATTACCAAAAATCGATTTTCTGGAAAAATCAAGCCTCCAAAAAAAAAATGAATAAAGTATAAATTGTAGAGCATAAAATTTTCTTTCTGTGGAGTCCAATTAATTTTTTCTCAGAAGGTTTAGTTTTTGCGATATTTTCAATAAAAAAAAATGGAAGTTGAACTTTCAACTAAAATATCTCGAAAACTAAGCCTTCTAAGAAAAAAACTAATCAAACTTTATAGAAAGAAAATTTTACGCTCTACAATTTATATTCTATTTATTTTTCTCGTTGAACCCTTCCTTTGCTCAGGAAATAAACTTCAAGTGTTACAAATCACCAAAAAAAGTAAAAAAATGTTCAAAAAAAAATTCAAATCGTGAAAAATCCTCGAGTGATGAAATTTTTTCACTATTTTCGTGATCAGCGTGAAAAATACTATCAAAATCATCAAAATCATTCATCACACTTCAAACAGCATTCCAAAAGCTTAAAAATGTCGACCTGTATAATGGAGGTCAAAAATGGCTAGTGTGAGTTTTCATTCAAACCCAACTTTTGAGCCCCTCTATCTCAGAACCAAGAGCTTTAAAATGAAATTTGAAATTGCCATGAAAAAATTCAATAACCCTTCTGATTGCTGGAGGAGGGATTTTGATAGAGAATTTCATGCCCTACAACGTGAAAATTTCACAATTCATCTTAAACTTCTTGTTTTTGAGATAATGGGGCTCAAAAGTTGAGTTTGAATGAAAACTCATTGGCAATAAGTGTGGCCTATGACTCCTAAAATCGAAAAACTGATTGCGCCCAGTTGTAGAGGATTTTTTCCTCTACAACATGGCTTTTTCACCTGATTTCTGCTTATTTCGGCAAATGCGAGGTTTAGATTCCACATCCCTCTAATTACTTACCGAGGTATTTGTAGGTTGGAAAAGTTCATTGGCTTTTTTTTTGTTTATTTCGCGAAATTATATTTTTACGCCTAATTAGAACGTGATTTGAGTATTATTAGACGTACATGTGTACTTATGCTTTCGTGTTTTGTTTTCCATTTCCGCAGTTTTATCCAGCGGAGTTCATGGTGGTGGCAGTTCATCCAGTCATCCTCTAACGGAGGACGATTTGAAAGTATGCGGATCGAATTTCTGCGTTGTTGGGTCTAGCCAAAGCGCCAATTTGGAAAGGCCACCGGATTCTGAAATTTATGAAATTAGTATTATATACCTCGCATGTATAGCTATTGCCGTAGCAATAATTGCATTTCTACTGGACCCTTTATCAAGGTAAGATCATTTTTTGATATATTTTCTAATTTTATAATCGAATACTGTCGAAGTGTCGAAGCAAAATTATTTTACATCTGTATTTGCCGCAATCATTGTTAAATAAGCAATTAGAAAAAAATATATTTTGGTGAAAAGAAATAAGGAGGCGAAGGAGAAACAGGAGAGGTTGTGTGAGATCCTCGAGGACAAAAAATGGCATTATACAATCTGGGGAAGGGGGAGTTTTATCACATTTTTTTCATTTTTTCCACAATAATTTCAAATCATTGTTCGTATCAATCTACAACGCTCGTCCTAGTTCAAACCCTACCATAACAACAGAAAAAAATGAGTAAATAAAACCGCAGGTTCAAAAGTTGCAATTGCAATGGAAAAAAATCGCCCACAATTAATCTTTATGATAAACATTAAAGAATTTTTTCAAATCGAAAATAGCACGACTCCGTCGACATTGTCTTTTGACAAACATTCGTCGGTTATTTTATTAATGAATCGATGAATTAAACATAAAGAGCTAATTGTAAAGAAATAAATATTAATAAAACTTGAACAATTACCATCCGAAAGGAAAATTTAAGATTTTGTTTCTAATTTAACCTTAACCTTACTCAATGTCAAATTTACGTGAAAAATGAACACCTAATCTTAACTACCAATTCTTAAAAAGAATGCACCATTAATTTGAAATATAAAAACAAAACAAATGCAGCTAAAATTACTAATCATGGTGGTTTCAATTGACTTAGGTACGTAAAAATTAATTTTCGAAAAATTTATTATTTTGGAACGATGGTCGAGGTATTTATTCGTGACACGTCGTTTTCAAAACTTGTATCTAAAAAATTTGCGATCATCATTTGGCTATTGTGACCTTGAAAAGATTCATGATTCATTTGTCTCAAAAATTTTACAAAAATTTGATCCTTATTGTAGATGAATACACGATGTTACATTGTTGGGTGGAAAACGTGCGAAAAAATATTTGTGGTTGGAACTTTGGATATAGGCAGGTACAGATAGAGGAACCAGAGAAACCGAAAGGTAATTTATTTTTAACCATGCAATCATCCGATGCATAAATTTGAGCGATGATATGGGAAAAAATTGTAGGTATTTAAATAGATTCTTATCTAGGATTATAGAGAGACGTAGTCAGAATTTTAGAGAGAAACTTACGTACCCAGGTTACTAACTTTAATGACGATGCGATATGACAAATTAAAATTTTGATTTTTGGTTTAAAAAAAATTGAAAAATGACATGGTTTTTGGTCAAATTTTCCAAAATATATAAAAAATAAATTTCGCCGGAACGAAAATTTTTGCGAAAAATTATGTTGAATGAATAAAAAAATGACTATTTTTTGAACATTTGTAAAATCATTTTCAACTTTAATTGAAACAAAAATTTTTTGTCAGAAATCATTGACCAAAGTGACTGAAGAGAGGTATTTATAGACCCAGAAAATATTTTTTCCTAATTTTCGCTATTTGCGAAAAAACGAAGCTTTTTATTAATACCTACCATCAACAAAAATTGTTCTGGGAGGGAAGAGGGGGTAAAAAAATTCTACCGGCGTGTTTCAAAATACAAAATTATTCGAAGTTCGATGTCGAAGCCACCGAAATTATGCAGGTGGCAAACAAATTATTGATGCAAAATTACAAATTCAAGACTGTTTCTGCCTGCTTATTTTCAGGTGCAATTTTTATACAATTGGTACGTATGGTGGTGGGAGACAATGGGAGGTTGTTTCTTAATGTTATTTGCGTCAGCATACATTTTATCTAATTTTTCAAAAAAAAATCGAATCACCAACCCACTTTTGAGACTTAACCTATTATTTCCCTCTTTCTGCTTCTAAGTATACCGACTGATTGAATTTGTTTACCCGTTTTTTTAACCTGGGGAAATTTATAAAATTAGTTCATGTTTAGGGAACAATCGAACAATAGCTCATACCATTTTTTCCCAACTTTTTCCTTCATTCGTTTTCAAATGTTTATTCAATGTTATTGAATTTACGAGGTCAAAAATTTTTTATAATAAAATTACTTTCTTAAGAAGTGAATAGGTATGCGCAAATGAATGACTTGTTATCGGTAACTTGAGGAATTTTTGAATGAAAAGGTCAGCTGGAGATTGTTTACCAATGTTTATCCTAGATGTAGGCATAATAGGTATACAGAATGCTCCAGTTTGGTTTGACGAAAACCTACCTCACCACCCAAAAAACAGGTGCTGAAAAATAACGCTTAGGTATTCGATACCTATCTGAAAAAACAATAATTTTTAAACTAATTTTCTAATTTTGAATTTTTTTATAAGTTTTCAAGAAAACCCAACAAAAAATTTCTGCTATGAGAGTATATTTTTTGAAAATTTAAGGCACTATGATGCATAAAATAGAAATTTTTAAAAAGAAATTTCAATGAAATGGGAATTTGAAGTGTCTATAAAAAGTCTGCATGATGACTTGGAAAAAAGTCATGTATTCCTTTGCCTGTTATGAGACTCTGCACAGTATCAGAACTATTGGGGCGGATCGTTTTGTCTTTTTTAAAAGATATAAGGGGGGGGGGGGTACTCAAGAAGATGTGTCTAGACTTCAGAAAAACGTGGAAAAATTTAATCTCTCTGATTCAACCCTTACTCCTATCAAATTATCTTCAAAATTTTACTATGTCCAAAAAAATTGAAAAATTCAAGAAAATGGTAATAGTAAGTAGCTAAGTACCTAGGTACCTTTGAAGAATTTTACCTAAAAATGCAATTGATGCACTTTTTTCATTTTTTCAGGGGTTTTTAAAAAATCACTTTTTAAATGTTTTTAAATTTCCTGTGAAAATTTAAAAAAATTTGTTTCAAAATTTTTTTTCTCTTTTCACAGAAAATTGAGGAATAAATTTTTTCCAAGTTTTAGATTCAATAGTAATTTTTTCCATGTACTCAAGGTGAAGAAAGGACACTTATAATATTTTTGAATAAAAAACATTTTTGGCTAAAATTTTTTCAATTTTTTCCAAAATTTTAAAATTAGGTAGTTTACTTGGTAAAGTTTTAAGGAGGATTGGGCATGGATAAGGGTTGAGTCAGAAGGACAATTTTTCAGGTTTTTTGAAGTCAAAGGATAGATCTCTCGATTACCCCCTCCCCATCATTAAATTTTCAAAAAAAAATAGCAAAATGATTTTTTCCAGGGCCCTGGTACATGATTAACTGAATCGGTCACTTCGAAAATCTTCCGGAGTTGTGGGGTTTTTGACTTTTTCAATGATTCTAATGTTATGAGCTACGCTCTTATCTGATGGCGATGAAACCATAAAAATAGGTAGCTCGGAAATCGCCTATTTATGACTTTAAATATTTGAGGCATTTCGAAAACCCCACAACTCCTGTTATTATGGGGTTTTCGAAGGAGTATTTTCACCCAAAATCCCAAAAATGTAGTCAAGGCTTATTTTAGAGGGGTATTAAAAAAAAATCACCTTTCCCGTTTTCTAAAATTTCAATTAAACTTGAAAATAATAATTTTTAAGAAAATTTTACATTGTTTTCGGTTAATAAATTGATTTTTTGCAGCATTGAATCATTTTGAATTTCAGATTGCATCAATTTACTCAGTTATGTATTTTTTTGGGAATCAAACAAAGTCATTTTGAAAACCCCACAACTCCACCAACTTTGCCATAAAATAAAATAACTGCTTATGGCATTGAATTTTTGAAAATTGTCAAAGCGTGTTTAGCATGATATACTTACTCTACAAATTGACTGAAAAGTTTGACATTTTCCCCTAAGTATAAAATACACAGTCAGTTTTTTTCGTTTTCTGAGAAATTAAACCACCACAATTCCATGACACCTAATTAGGTGTCATGGAATTATGGGGGTTTCAAAATGAATTATTCAACTATCTTCAAAATACAAAAAAAGCGAAAAAAAAAATACAAACAAAAAACCGAATTTTTCATGAGTCTGCAATTCTACTTTTTCGGACACTTAGTCCCAAAACATCGACGAATGAAAAATCTAAAGTTTGGAAACAGCTCAACAAGAATTATAGTTGGTCTTTTCTACCAAAAATTTGACCTTCATTTTTCTTGAAACCGTTTCCTTTACTTTTTAAAGTTCGATTCCTCCCTCGAACAGAAACTCCTTCAGCATGTAAAATTTTGGTAAAGAAGTTTTGAATATTTTCATGACCCCTTCAGTTCGAAAAATACGCCATATTATTTAGAAAACTTCAATTCATCTCCGAAAATTTACCCATCACCAGCAACCAGCATGTTTTTTCCATCTTCCTCCCACAGACGTGTATTTTTTTTCACTGGTCAATTAAGATATTATAATTACCATTCCGTTAGAAACATTGTAATGGAAAATTTTTCATATCAATGTCCACGTTAGGTCATTGTGCCGCTGAAATTTTCTAATATTAGAATATAATGTATACACTCATCGGTATTGTTCGATGAGTGTAACGAACTTCCTCAACACATGTCGATTTGAAAATTGCGATGAAAAATGAAACGCCGCGCCGCTTTCAAATGCTAATGAGCTAAACATAATACAAAGTTAACGGTACCCGTAACACCACAGCGTATGATTTTTTCACCTCACAACAATTACCTAATATGATCAAAAAAAAAAGTGCAAAAATTTATAATCACGATCGCATCCAACCTTGTTTCTATAAGAATCGCCTAAGGATCTTTTCGATATTAATAGATCAATATCTTTCAAATATTTTTACAACCTTAATGCAAAGTAGATATATTTCTCCGCTGGAAATAGAATGACGGAAATTGTTAGCACTTTCGATTTTCACTCGATACCCCTTACTATAATTAAACAGTATAGACGTGAAGTACCTATTATCGTCCTTGCTCATGTCCTTTGCCAGTTCACTTACTTATGGCGTGCACCACATACTACAGACGTTTAATAAATTGTTGAATTATAAAATGTGCATATATAAACCGGTTGTCCAGCACGCAGATCGATATAGGTATTCGTAAAAACAATCGATATCTACAAAACTAGGAAATAAGGCTCGTACGACAAGAAATACCGCGTTAGCAATATCATTAACCTTGTCAAATATAAACTGGAGAAACACCCTAAACACATGATACTCGGGGGAATATATCGTTTTACACGCATACCTACATAGCCGATGTTTCCACGGTAGCATATGTAGCAAATGCTACACATGAGAGAGTTGATGTCTACAGATGAGAAAATTGGGGGAAAATGTCAATTTTCAATCGTTCATTTAAAAAAATCACTTCTACGGATTTATCGAAAATTCTCGACCGAAATGGAATTTTTCCTGAGTTTTTCGACCTAAAACACAATTTTTCCCAGTTTTTTCCCTAATTACGAAAATTAAGGTCATCATTTTTGAAAAATTTCAAACTTGAAGTTTAATTTTTTGACTTTAAATACAGTTTTACCATTATTGAAGGGAGCCAAGTTGCCCCCCTCCGCCCACTGGTTTGATCTAGCTCGAAGTAAGTATACTCTATCAATATCCTAAAAAAATGAGCAAAATTTTATAAATTTTATTTTCTATCATCAATCAATTTTCCTTAAAATTTCATATTGAAATTTTCCAAAATTTTCCCCATTTTTGTACTACAAAAAGATAGAACCTACCTACTCTCATGGACAAACTAAAATCGCCTTATTGAAGGAACGACAAGGGCAACAAATTAAAATTTTTCAAACGAGATGGATTCTTTTGACTCAAGGTAAGGTGCCCTAATTTCGACCACTTTTTTAAAAACTTCCACCAATTGGAGACTATTTGATGTAAAAACCTCGAAAATGGCTTAAAAAATACCTTGATCTTCCCTTTACCATCCCTTAAAATTTTCAATCGATAAGATAATTTTTTCTATTATTAATGAATTTTTTTCTGAAAGAAGTCAAAATTTGGTTTTGAAAATTTGGGTCCCTAATTTCGACCACCGACTGATTTCGTCAGCTATGAACGAAATCTATCGTAAAAATTTTTTCATGTTCCTCTTTCATAGATAAACAATTTGAGACCAAAATGATAACCCTCCAGTCAAAACTCGCGGAGAAAATCGAAAAAAAAAACGAAATCGCATAAAAACAACGAATTTCATAAAATTATACAGGTGGTCGAGATTAGGGCACCCCAAAGAATTCGAACTTACGTAAAAAAATCAGTGATGCAAGACCGAGGGAAGAACGGGAGTAAAGAACGCTGAAGAACGCTATTTTTCCAAAGAATGGGAACGAACGAAGAACGAGAGTATGAAGAGTGAAGGAAGAACGAAGGAACGAAGAATGGGAATTGAGAATGCTCAAGAGTAAAGAACGGAATGAGAACGTCAAAATATTGAAGTGTTCTTCGTTCCCAAAAAAATTTCATTTTTTCTCATGTTTTCACCCAAAAATACCAAATTTGAGGTGTGGGAAGCTTACAATTCGAAATGGTATTTCAAATTTTGCATTTTACACCATGTTTTTTGCCTTTTTTCTCATTGATTGAAGCACTTGTAATTGAAAAATGTAGTGTCATATGCCTCAAAATCATGAAACAGGTGAAAAAAAGGCAAAATTTTGCAAGAAATAAAGAACGAAGAACGAACGCGTTCGGAACGGGAATAGAGCATTTGGAATGGGAATGGGAACGAAGAACGGGAACGTGATTAATAGGATGAACAGCGAAGAGTGAAAAGTAACAAATTTGGAAAAATTGAAGAACGAAGGAACAAAGAAAAACGCTGATGTGTCCACTCTTGCATCACTGAAAAAAATTTGGTACGTGCCTTAAAAAATTTTCAAAAATGATGATTCTATCGAAATCTGACCCTAATTTACCATCAAAAAGAACACAATTTATTGCGAATATTATTCGCAATACACGATCAAAGAATATTTACGCAGAAAAAAAATTCACTTATACGATTTCGTTTTTTCCAATCATCTGCGCGAGTTTTAGCTGCAGAGTTGTCGGGTTGGTCTTTTATTAAGGGTAAGGTCGCCTAATATCGACCCGTGGCCTATTTCACCTCCTAATGTCTCGATCGAGCTGGAAAAAATTTTTTCTTATGTATTTTTCACAGAAAAAACGAATGAGACCAAAATCGTAACCCTAAACCCAAAACACGCGGAGATAATTAGAAAAAACGAGTTTGATAAGGCCAAAATAAAATTTATCTGTGCTTTCAAATCGTTGTACCAAAAATGTGTTAAATCGTATTGTAATTTTGAAAATTTCTATCGATAGCGAAGAAAGCAAGAAATCGAACGCGATCATTGTTTCAAAAGTCATTTTCGTGAATTTTCAGGGAGGGTCGATATTAGGAAGCCATTTTTTCAATTTTTCATTTTCGCATTTTTTGGAAAAAAATTCGCCAAAAATCGAAAAAAAATTGGGGGTTGGGGCTTTGGGATATAAAACTAGACCACGTACCCGACATTTTGAGCCATCGATCGTGGACATTTCCAGCTGAATTACAGGTCGAGTAATTCGAAAAACAAAGATGGGGGTCGATATTAGGCGACCTTACCCTTATTGATCTGTGAAAAAAGAAAGTGAAATATTTTTTCCCCGGTAGAATATGTTTATGACAGACGAAATAGAGGGGGTGGTCGAGATCAGGAACTGATCGAAATTAGGGCACCTTACCCTTATAATTTTTCTCCAATTCAAAACAAAAATTTTTCAAAAAAATATCACCACTTTCAATAGATTTCCGACTTCAAATCTATTTTTCCCTCTAAAAATTTATTTTTGCCAATAATAGATGGCAAGCTTTCCCCGCTGCTCCTCTTCAGCTTAACCTCACTCAAAATATTTCACTAAAACCAATCAAAATCCTGAAAAATAATCGGAAAAAGTAAAATTTTTATAACTTAATTTTTTAGGAAAGTGTAATTTAAAGACCATTAAGCTTACATACATACAGGTATTCAAAATTTCGAATAAGCTCTTCAATTTTTTTTCGTCACCTTACTTCAAAACAAAAATTTTGATATTCTTATGGAAAACCGTACGTCGCTTTATAAGAATAAAGATGTACCAGTACTTGATATAACGAAATAACTCAACGTACACCAAGTCTAGTGGTGAAAATGATCCTTTATTGCACTTATTACTAATGCACAATAATTAAACGTAATTTGTACCAGACGTAATAACAATCAACTTCGCGTTACTACGATTTAAAACATAATAAACAATAACTACGTAGTGCCCTACCTACAACGTAATTACGTTCGCGTAGTGCACCACTGACAACATTATCGGCCAACAACTGCGCTATCTGGGCGACTCACAAGTCCACCAGATAGGTAGGTGGCGCAAATACCTACCGTTACATTGCCCCTCGAAGGTCACAGGGTCCAAGCACCCGAAGGACTTCGACAGAGTGACCCACAAGCGACCGCAACGGAGGTACGCGCCCCTTGCCCCTCGGAGACGTGAGTAGCCCAGGACACAGTGACTAAACATAATCACTAGCGCAGCTGCCGTTACATAAACATAATTTAAATACCACTATATTTTGCTGTATTTGCTGTGGTGGCCTATGGAAGAAAATCATGAGCAAATAGATCGCTGAACCAATCCACGTAGAAAAGTGCTCTCGTATCAACCATTTCTCCAATAAATTCTTGTTTCAGAAGACATACTGGCCAATCTGCTCTGCTGTCGTTGGGCTATTGTTTACAAATTTGGATTGAAGTACCATTTGACTGGCCCGCTGTAGTATCAAATACCATTTGACCAGTCCGCTGTAGCACTTTTGTGTGTTTAATATTCACTTTGACTCAAAAACAGAATGGTGCTTTCCCATAGCAGGGCTAGAGTAGGATAGAGAACTGCAACGGCACAGAAGTTGATTCTGGACAGTGTTTTGGCCTCTTGACATATTTTTCACACTTCTACTCCATCGGTTCCATCCACCTTCTCCTTGTAAATAATTTTTCACTAGGTATGGAGCGTATTTCTACTTCCTGCCTATTTACCTTATTTTCGTATTCAATTATCAACATGTGGAATGATGAAAGGCAAATAAATAATCGATAAACGTAATCTCAATTCTATTTGGATACTTCTTGATTAATTAACGAAGTTTTGTTAGCAATTATTCCAATTTCTCCGAGTATTCACATCCGTTAATTTTTTCTTTTTTTCTCTTTGTTTTATTTGCATGGACTGGTTAATACTCCTAACTCCGGTATTTTTGTTCGTTTTTATCCACAGTTTCATTTTCTCAAAGTTAGCTGCCATAATAACCATTTTTATCTGCATTAACTTATTTTGACACAGGTATCTAATATCCTCAGCATGATTTTGAGTATAGACGTTCTCCATCTTCTGATATATGACATGATATTCTGCCCCAGTACCATCTTGAGAAGGAATTATCTCAATAGACTTCGTAATTTGGCACATTTTTGCAGCAAATTCCGTAATATTAAGTGCCCCAGTTGCGTTTAGAACTTTTTGTTGTTGAACCAAATTATTCCAACTTTTGTCAGCAATTTCTAACACATCCATAACTATCTTTCTATCCACCTCTATGATTTCTTTAAGAGGGGTGGGGATTTTATTCCAGTTTCCTACTATGCTTGGTTTCAAGGTCATATTTTTCATAATTAAGTAGGAATCTTCATCTTCGCCTACAAGTAGTTCTTCTTTATTTCTTGTTTCAAAAGTGATGGTTTTTGAGGCGGATTTTGTATTTTTACACATTTTCTTGGTAAATTCTGTGATATTGAGTGCCCCAGTTGGGTCAGGATTTTTTTGAGGATGCTCAACGTTATTCCACATTATATCAACCAGCTTCAATGCACTTGAAATCACCTTTCTCCTTGGCTCTGAACTCAAGGTCGTATTCTGATTACCTATGCATAGGATGCCTTTTTTGCCTATCTCCTTGCATTTCTGTATATTGGCCATTTTTTCTAGGCAATTTTTGGCAGATCTCGCTTCAACATGCCCCTTGAACCATTTAGTCTGCTCCTTTAATCGTATTTTCCTCACAAAATCTTGTTTTTGTGACATATTTTGTGTGATAGGTTGCATATTCACCTCTGTTGTAATTTTTGGTATCTTATTCAACATTAGGCCTGTGTTTCTCTCCATATTTTTGGCATCTACTGGGTGTTGGTTTTCTTTTGTCTGTGGGCTCATGAATTGACTTGTTCTGTTGACCTCTGATGTAATATTTGAAGCCATTTTCACTTGTTTCTTTATTTTAGGCATCTTATTTAACACTAGGCCTATGTGTTTTACTGCCTCAGTATTACTCTCTTTTATGACCTCCAACGTATTTTTCTTTTCAAATTCAGCCTTCTTTGGTGTTCTAAGCATCAGGTTGTTGACCTTCAGACCTAGTAATGTATTCACCGGCATTGGAATCAGTGCATTTTTACTCGCTGTGTGTTTTTGTTTATCATTGGTTTTTTCAGGTACAATGTTTTGTATGGGTTGCCTATCCTGCATCCCATTTTGAGTATTCATTCGTAATTGATGAGTACTGTTTTCTATTGTAACCTGTTCATTCAGCTTCAGAGGCAATTGAGGTTGTTGCAACGTATTTGTCACCTGGTTATTACCTTTGTTCATTCCTTGATGCACCTGTGTTATCGTAATCACCGGTTGAGCTTTCATTTCCAATTTTGGAGTAAAATTTGGTGTGTTGTGCATATCGAATTTCTCAAATTTTATTGAGACATTTGGTGTCATTTCCACTGATGTATGTGGTTTGAGTGATTGGTCAAATAAATTGTCGTAGTATTGGACGAGTTTATGGTCCTCATAATCCAGGTTTTTGGCATACTGGTCTTGTCCATTCATGCCATCCTCCTGTTCATGGCCAGAAATCTCTTCCTCAATTACTTCAATATAGTCTTCCGGATTTTCCAGAAATTCGGCGTTTGTGTATGCTGAGCATTCCCACTTATTTAACGCCAAATTATTTTGAAAAATCGGCTGGGTTAAGGTAAATGCTCCTTGCACATCGATCAACCTTGGCTCCTGTTTGGTGCCAAGTCGAGACATGCTCGGCTGTGATGGTGTATCGTTTGCTCCTTGCATGTCATCTGGTCTAGGCTTAGGTTTTTGACCTCCCAGAGACATACTCGGCTGGGTTACTATCGATGCTCCTTGCATATCATCTGGTATAGGCTTAAGTTTTTGACCTTCCAGAGATATACTCGGCTGGGTTAACGTATTTGACACTCCTTGCATATCATTTATTCTAGGTTCAGGTTCTTTACCTTCTAGAGATATACTCGGCTGAGATTGAGTCATATTTTGAGTAGTTATTGAAGTATAAGGTACAATACACCTCTCATATTTATCAAATTTCAACAATTCTGGTGGGGTAAAGTTTCTATTTTTTGACATGCCTATAGTTGACTTTTCTTCTTTCTTAGGTATAATTGCATCCATTATCACCTGTTGCCCCATTTCAGGGGTTACCCAGGGAGGTATTGGAGAGACTTTTCTGGTACAGACATGTTTTCCTAGGCCTAGGCCTGTACTCGCCATTTTTTTGTTACTATCTCGGAGCAAAGTATCCTTTTGAGTCCTATTCTTACCCATAGGCATTTTTTCAGCATTTTGGATGGAATTTGGTGCAACTTGCCGCCTTTTAATCGTATTTATATCATATTCAGTCATATTTTTCGTAGTAGATGTTTCTTGAATAGCTAGGTGGGTATTTAGCGGCATCTTAGGCACTCTGATCGCTCTGGACGTATTTGTGATGCCTACGTATTTATTCTTTTTAAATACTGGTGTAACTTCTGGTGATTTGAATAATTTAAATTGATTTGCTGTTATAGGGTGATTCATAACGTTTTTATCACTGCTTTGCTGGTAAAAAACATGCTCATTTTGCTCATCACTACTACCTAAACATTGTTCATCATAATTTTCAAGTCCAGAATTTTCATCAATTTTTTGTGTTTCATAATTTTCACTTGATAGGTATTTCCATGAATTAAACTCTAGGTTATCTTGCATATCTGTTTGACGTTGGAAACGTGAAGCTGCTTGCACCTCATCTTGTCTTGGTTCACTTTTTGGACTAGGTATAGATGTACTAAGTTGTGCTTGATTCGTAATTCTTTCATCAGACTGTTTATCGGCATTCTGGGTATTTTTGGTCGCCTTATCGAGTTTCACCAGCCTTTGAAACATATCATTGAACTCTTCTTGGGTGACCTCTGTAGCATTTTGATTCAAACTAGGATCTATCACAGGAGTAGTCAGCATATTTTTCAACGATGTCGTAATTTTATCATCTTGGACCCAATTTGATGTAATTTTCTGTGTATCTGCTGCACTGGTATCATTTTCCAACGTATTTTCGGCACTAGTTGGTCTTTGAGCTTTGTTAAAACTAGGAGTAAAATTAGGTGAGTTGCACAAGTCAAATTGGTCCGAATTAATAAAAACACCCAACACACTTTTATCACTGCTTTGTAAGTAGAATTCCTGTCCATAATACTCCTTCTCAAAGTCAAAGTATTCGTCGCCATTTTCCAATTCCTGCTTTTCATAAATTTTTCTTAATTCAAAATTCTCACATGGTAAATTTTCCCAGGTATTAAATATCTCTGGAATGTTGTTTGGCGATTTATTTAAACTTGGTTGAGTTCTTTTCTCCACATGATGATCGTATTCTTCACTTTTCATAAAAAAACAGCCATTCTCAAAATTCTGGGTAGTATACTTCTGATCTTGATTTTCTACTTGCTCATAATTCTGAATTCGAGGCGATTTTTGCGATCTCACTGGGATTGAGTTATACATATTGCCACTTTTTAAAAATTCACAATTTGGATCTATTTTATTCGAAAACACAGGCGTATTTGACAAATTTTTCACTTGAGCCATGGAATAGAAACCATTAGAAATCACTTCGGCATTTTGTGATATTGGTACAATTGAGTTTTGGTCATTAAACTTGAATAAATCGTAATTTGCCATATTATTCACTTTCCAAGTATTTTTGGCTACATCTGGGTTCAATTTACTGCCTTCAATTGGTGAGGTATGCAACTTAATTGGCCCACATAAATACGGCTGATTATTCACGTCTGTAGTAGACTGGGATGTAATTTTTGACACAGCAAACGTATTTTTCAGCTTATCAGTTGTGGTAGATAATCTCCGCAGTCTATGATTTATCTTCGTGGTCGTATTTATCAGCTGAGCTTCTACCTTAGGTTTTGGTGTAAAATTAGGCATATTAAACAGCTCGACGTGTTCTGTGTGCATTAATACCTCCGGCATAATCTCGACTGACGTATACGGCTCAAATGATTTGTCTAGCAGGTTTTTACCATGTTTGAAGAATTTATAATCGTTGTCATAATTCTGTTTACACGTCTGATCAAGTAGATCTTCTTCATCTTGGAAGAGTTCATAGTCGTCATCGCAGCCGTATTCAGCATCCTGGTCCAATCCATTCTTGCCATCTTGCTGCTTATGATCGGATATTTCTTCCTCCTTGATGATTTCGATCAGGTCTTCCATATTTTCGCATAATTTCAGATTCGTATTTTGAGAGCATTCCCAAGTGTTCAAATCTGAATTATTCGCGAAAATCGGCTGGGTAATTATATTTGGTCCTCCTTGCACATCAATCAATCTAGGCTCTTGTTTGGTGCTTAGTTGAGACATGCTCGGCTGTGATTGCGTCGTAATTTTCGGAGTGCTTGCAGCAACTTTATTCCTTTGTTCTAGGAATTCTTCTTCAAACATAAGGGGTTTAGGCTGCTGCTTTTTTGTACTCCTATGGTGGTTATTAACGAATTTGTGTGATTGAAACACAATTCCGATTTTGTCTGCAGCCTTTGTTTTCGAGTCTCGATCTGACGTTTTAGGCCTGATTCTGTCGCTGACTGCTGGGTATTTTGTGTGGAGTGGCTGTGAGTTTGCCATTGTCGTAATTCGCGATGTATTTCGTAGTTCACTTCGTAATTAATCCGCGATTAGGCACGAATGTGTGATATATGCGAAATATACGCGAATTATTTATGTTTTAAGGGTCCAAGACCAAAAACACACGAAAATCAAACGTAATTTTACCTGGCACTGAAGCACAAAGGTGAAATGTAGTCTGATCGTAATTCTGGGCAACGGACCAGTTCCGGGCGCCAATATAAGAATAAAGATGTACCAGTACTTGATATAACGAAATAACTCAACGTACACCAAGTCTAGTGGTGAAAATGATCCTTTATTGCACTTATTACTAATGCACAATAATTAAACGTAATTTGTACCAGACGTAATAACAATCAACTTCGCGTTACTACGATTTAGAACATAATAAACAATAACTACGTAGTGCCCTACCTACAACGTAATTACGTTCGCGTAGTGCACCACTGACAACATTATCGGCCAACAACTGCGCTATCTGGGCGACTCACAAGTCCACCAGATAGGTAGGTGGCGCAAATACCTACCGTTACAGCTTATTGGTTGGAGGAGGGGAAAAATTGAAAATTTCCGTCCAGAGTGAATTTTTTTCTGAGTGGTTTCGATTCAAAAATATATACGATTTTTCTCAATTTTTAATTTTCTTCAGAAAGGTTGTAATTTAAAAAAAAAAACAGATTCAACTCCAGGTATTTTGACTGAAGATGCAATTTTGTCCAGCCAAGGGTTGCTTCATCACCTGTTTGAGAACTTCATTTTTCATTATCAATATTGTCCCATTTAAATTTCATATTCAAATTTTCAAAAATTTCTTCATCATTTTTACACACTTCAAAATACAAATAGGGGTAGCATGTACTCTCTCATTTATAAATCAGTGAAAATGATCGAAAATCACTGAGAAACAGTCAGAATTGCAGCACAGGATAAAATCAGTGAAAAAACTTCCAATGAAAGCAAATCAGAGAGAAAAATTACTGGGAAATCAGTGAAAATTCATTGAAGTCTTGAAAATTTAGAAAATTAGGAGAAAAATCAGTGAAAATTTTTGAAAAACAACGAAAATTTTGCTGAAAATCAGTGAATTTCGCTGATTTTTCCTGTGCTGCAATTCTGACTATTTTTCAGTGACTTTTCACTGCTTCAGAATGAGGAAGAAAATTTTACTATTTTTGTAATTTTTTGTGTACTATATGCATGATAAAAATTAATTTCGCCGGCCCTGCCTATACCTGTGTGGTGGCTAAAACAAAAGTTGAGCTCTAGTATATCTAGACATCGTGTAAATATACCCATTTCATACGTAGCTGGTACCTGGATGATAATTAAGCCACGTATAATTACTAACCAATGGTTGTATTTTTGTAACGCCAGAGCTTTGATTAAATTTGTCAACGATAGCAAATTAATTTTACCCTTCGTTGATTCTGCGACGCGTATTTTAACCGATTGTTACGAGCGTGACGATGTACTCACAATCACAATTAACATAGGTTTAGGTACATATATAAGAAGTCGTGCACAGGAAAGCCAAATGTTGAATTTAACGCGCATGAAGCGACACTTCGCAATGCGGATTTTTTTTGGCCACGATGGTGGATCTGGGTGGGTAATTTGCGCCGATTCCACAAATTGCTACAATTAATGGTGCTACCGTGTTGAAGAAATAGAGCCATTGTGGTTTTTACTGGTGAAATATTGTCCTAGGTGGATATCGGTGGTCATATGTTTGTGGGCAGGTAGTCTTGAGTACTTGGCAAGTATTAGGTTTCAATGATGGTTGAAAAAATTATTTTGGTAATGATTGATGAAATAGGCGTGCGGTGATGTGGGATAAGAGAAAAAATCTCAGATATTGCAATTTTATAAACATCGAGTGTAAAATTTTTGTTTTCTCCACTTTCATATACTTACCTATGTTTAATTTTGCATCAATATTTTATCTATAACTTGGGTAGTTACTTCTCCAGTATTTTTGTAAAAAAACACATAAAGTCGTCAAATGCATTTTTTTTTAAACAGTTAGATAAGTAGGTAATTCGTTTGAGTAAGTAACTATATTTTCATGTTTATTTCAGTAGAACAAGTAATAAAATAGAAAAACTCGTAAAGTTATGAGTAAATACTTATTCATAAAAGTACTTACCTATTCTCATATTCTCTCTTGTTAGAGGCATTTACCTACTTTCTTTCTACCACTGGCGTGAAATCTGCATATGTAGGTAGTCAGGTAGTCAATAATTATTACTTTTGCTATTTTAGAACACTGCTGAAAAGTTTGAATGATCATTAGAGAATGAGAAAAAAAAAACAGTGAAGTAATATAAACATGTAAGGAAAGAAGAGGGAGAAAGGTCAGGAAAATGAATGTGAAGTGTGAAAAAGGAAAATTTTGCTGAAGACTCCAAAATGGGCAAGATTGATGGAATTTCGGTAGGGAGGGGAGCAATCGATATTAGTTAGAAACCAAATTTTCATTTTTGCTAAAAAAAAGTACATATTTTTGAAAAATCACATTTTCAATAAAAAAAACACCAAAATTGATTTTTCAAAAATTTTGTCAAAAATCAAAAAATTGACTTGGTAAGCTGAAATTTGAACTAGTGAATTTTCAAACCACGTTCTTTCCAAAAATTTCACTTTTGTTTATGTCAGTGTGTATTCTAAGGGGTTTTTAGGCTTTGTTTGGGTACCTTCAAAAATCTGGTGGGCAGCTCCAAAAAATTTGGGCAGTTCCGAAAAAAGTTCTGAAAATAACCATTCAAAAACATGTTTTTAAAATTTTAATTTATCCAAAAAAATGAAAGAAATTGTTTCTTGAAAATTTTTCTCCCTCGGTTCGCTCGGGCTTAGTAACTTTACACAGTCCATTTTTAAAATGATGGTATGAATCTTCTTCCCTTCCAGCCCAGACAATTAGATGTTTTCAAGTGAAAAAAATTGTCCTCTTTTACCCGGGGACTTGGTGACAATCTCGAAGGGAATTTTCAGATTCGATTTTTTGGAAGGAGAGGAGCTCGTTAAGGAATGTTGTTTTTTTGGAAGCCAAAAAAGTAGTACAAAAAAGGGACGAATTTTAATGAGGAAATTTCAGCTTCTCGATGCATTTTTCTTCAAAAAATTTTGCCTTCGTTTCGTTCAGGCTTAATAAATTCACACCGTAATTCTTAAAATGATGACATGAGCTTTTTTTCCTTCAATTCCAAAAAATTGAATATTTTGAAATGGAAAAAATTAGCTCTTCTTCATCAGGGGACTTAGTGGCGACCTGGAATGGAATTTTCGATATTTTTTTCGATTTTTGAAAGAGAGGTGTTCATTAAGAAAAATATAGTTATTTTTAGAAGTCAAAAGAGTACTTACTTAGCTCAAAAAATCACGAATTTTTATATTTCATTTTTAATAAGATTGGTCGGGAAAATTTTCATTTTTGAAAAAAATGTGAGTCAGCAAATTTTTCATTTTTACCTTCTCCAAGATTTTTACCCAAGTTTCATCCCTGATTCTTACCCTCGTAATTTTTAAGTACCTATTGTTGAAGATTTTCACATCGAACGGAAAGTTGAAATTGGATTGCATATTTTTGTCCTCCCTCCGGGGGGGAGGGGGTAGCCGAATGGAAAAAAATTGTAAAAAAACATCAATTTTTCAATTTGAGTAGCTCGCCTAGCTCCAGAAAAACCATAGAACACACAGTGGTTTATGTAAATCGAAGGCACGCCTTTCCAGTGGGTTACTGGGTTACTTTATTTGAGTTCTCAGAAAAATGAAATCAAAATATATAATGAAAGCACAAAAATGTGAAAATTGGGGAAGCAAGAAAGAGATCAAATATTGTGAAAATGCAGGGGCCAAAGATTGTAAATTTTAAAAATGTATTTTTAGGATTTCTCTTAGCTACGCCAGCGCCATCGCCAATACTTAAAATCTTCTAAGGAAAGATTTTGAAGGTCTTTAATGGTACCAATTCGTGAATCATTATTGTTTCTCTTGGTCTGATAATTCTTCCTTCACTCCTCATCTCGAAACTGAACGGATGGTTGATATGAAAGAGAAGTTATGTATTTACGTAGATTTCAAAAATGAAATGAAATGCAATTACTCAACGAAGAATAAAAACACAACCGAGTTGACTGCAAATGACAAGCTTACAGCGTTATTGTAGGAAATTGTTGCTCTTGAACTTGTTCATCAAAATCCCATTTGATGTACCAGCAGAAAAAAATCGAAATTATACTATCTCAAACACAGTTAACTGCATACTTGATTAACCACCTTAAAAATGATTTCCAATTCCTAAAAAGTGATCTAGTTTCTACTTCCACTGGACATTCACTTCCTAATTCTCGCATGTAAGCAAAAAAGCAATTCGTTCGCACGCAATTTGATTCGATCACGAAATTTAATTTATTTTAACAAGCCATGACTTTAAACTTGACGAAAAATTCTCCCACTTTTTTGGAAATGGGAAATTTGCCAAATTCTTTCTAAATTTCTTCTCAGTGTTTAAAATCTGGTCAAAAAGGAAAAGAAAAAAACACAATTAATTTTGACGAAGGACGATGTAAACAATAAACAAACTTGGAAATAACCGGTTTTAACGAGTTAACACCTGTACCAGTTGAAGCTTCGGTATTCTAGTGATGTTGAATTGATAGTACGGGAAACAAGTTTAACGGTGAAAGATCCCGGTAGAATGAGCCGATCAAGACGATTGTCGACGAGAGAGAGTACTTACACCAAAACGCCACCATTTACGACGACGTTGACGCGCGTCTGCGATCCGCGATCGAGCGACGCGACGCGAAGAAGGGTGATAACATTGAATGCAGTAACACCATCCATCTCTGACATCGGGTCTTTAATTCGTCTTTTAAAATACTCTCGGAACGTCAAGAGCATTGCACGTTCGACTTTGGTGTAATGTATGGCGTACGACTATCACGAGCCTGAAAGCTGATTAGATTGTGATGCGATGGCGCTACAAATCAGATAGTCGTTATTTTGTAATTTCGACGGAATTATCTACTTCGAACGGAGAATATTGGTTTTTTTCGATTTGCTAATTTTATGTACTGAAGATGATGGTGTTTGGTTTTAATTTTAATGATGAATCAGCATAATTTACCTTATAATGTTTAATTATTGGCAACACTAATATTTTGGAATCTGCTTCAAAAATTTCAAACTGTGTCGATCCTGATCTAGGTAGGTATCCATACTTGGCTTTTGCAAAGTTCAAGCCATGTCTTGGTTTGCGATTTTCCATGTTCAATGATCTTTCTCAAAAAGGAATCGCACTCGAAATTTCCAGCTTGGATGTTAACGAGAATAGGATTTTTGATCTAGAACCCTTACAAATAATCAAAATTTCAACTGCCTGACGAGGGAGGTATCCCAACTCGAAACAAAATTTTGACCCGAAACAAAAATAAATAAAAAGTACATCATAAAAGAACCCCTTATCCAAAATTTCAAGTGCTAAAGTTCATTTCTCGAATTTTGATGAATTTTTGATATTTCAAAATTACCTCATGGCCCAGCAAAATATGAAAATTTGATCAATTCAACAGAAAAAAGCTGGAATTTGGTACATGCCCTTTTTTTGACCTCCCGAATCGATTGGAAGTGGTTTCAAGATGTTTTGGAGCTTCCAGAAAATTTCGAAATTTTCCAGCACTAAAGAAAAGCCCATAAAAATGGTCCATACGAACTTCAGCGCCTAAAATCGCGAATTACCCTTATTGGGTAAGTACCTATTAAATCGAAGATAGGGATCTTCCAATTTTCAGATTTTTACCTCGATGTGTACGCTGTCGGCGTATTTTTTTTTTCAGCCCGGAAAATGGTATCAATCAAATAGTTCACCAAAATTGGTAATCCGCGATTATAGGTTCTAAAGATGTTGGTGAAGTTAGCTTGCAAGATGATTTTTGTTTTTGGATTTGGTTAGGCGAATTTGCACGGTGCAAGTTTAAGTCCTAACTATTAAAAATGAAAGCCCATTTTATTCCTTGTGATGCCACACTCAAGTGTAACTTTTCCCATTACTCGGACAATTTTTTTTAATAATTTTCCAGACATGGAGGGGACAATTATTCATCCAGATTTACATCCCTCAATACTCCTCGATTTTGCTGAATCGTGCGGATTGAGTTCCATAATAATTACCAACCCTGCCACCTCATAGAGGACCCCAACCTTAACACTGGAGAAAATTTGGGAATTTTTCAATGCATGGATTTCGAGAAAAAAATTCAAATATTTGAGTTTTCTTCATTTTTTTTAATTTTTGCTGAGCCATCCTGGGGGAAAAAAATTGGATCCAATTGGATCTGATTGGATCCGAAAAATGGCGCGATCAAATCGGATCCAAGTGGATATAAGTAGATACAAACAAATCCAAATTAATCCAAATTAATCCAATTAAAGACATTTTTCTCTTTAAATTGAAAAAATTTGGATCCAATTGGATCTTTTTGGATCTAATTGGATAACATTTCTTTTAGATCCAATTAGATCCAAAAAGATCAAATTGGATCAAGTTTTATCTAAATTTGATCCAATTGGATCTTTTTGGATCTAATTGGATCTAATTGGATCTAAAAGAAATGTTATCCAATTAGATCCAAAAAGATCCGATTTGATCCAAAAAGATCCAATTGGATCCAAATTTTTTCAATTTAGAGAGAAAAATGTCTTTAATTGGATTAATTTGGATTAATTTGGATTTGTTTGTATCTAGTTATATCCACTTGGATCCGATTTGATCGCGCCATTTTTCGGATCCAATCAGATCCAATTGGATCCAATTTTTTTCCCCGGGATGCGAGTTGAGTGCCACAATATCAATAACGCCACCTCACAGAGGACCTTCAACCTTACCTCTGGAAAAAATTTGAGCAATTTTATATGCATTGATTTTGAGAAAAAATTTCAAAGTTGAACACTTGGATTTATTTACAATTTTTCAATCTCAAGTGTTCAATCGCGAAAATTTCGTTATTGGAATTGATGCATGGAAACTGGTTTAATTTTTTCTTCGAGTTGAGGTTGGGGGTCCTCTATGAGATGGTAGTATTGGTATTGTGGCACTCAGCTCGCATGACTTGACAGAATTTTAAAATCTTGAAAAAACGCATGTCTTAAACTTTGAAAAAAAAATTCTCTGAATCTATGCGTAGAAAAATTCTCAAATTTTTTCCAGAGTTGAGGTTTGAGGTCCTAAATGAGGTGGTAATGTTGGTGTTGTAGCACGCAGTCCGAATGACTCTGAAAAATCGAGAAGTATTGAGAGATTTATGAATCTGGATAAATAATTGCTCCTCCCCCCTCCCCCATGTATAGAAAATTTTTAAAAAATTTGTCCGAGTCATGGGAAAAGTTTTCCTTGAGTGTGGCATCACTGGAAATAAAGTATAACTTTACGCGTAGGTATTTTTACTATACTTGCTCCGTGTAAATTCTCCTAAACAAATCCGAAAAAGAAAATGATCATCTTTGTAAACTAACTTCACCAAAATGTGCTACAGTTCATATAGACTATTTTTATGGAATTTTTCCAATGCTGGAAAATTCCAAAATTTTCTGGTGGCTTCGAAACGTCTTGAAACCACTTCCAATCAATTTGACAAGTCTAAAATAGGGTACCTATACCTATACTAAATTTTAGACTTTTCGTTGATATGGTCGAATTTTTATATAATTTTGAGGGTGATAACGTAATTTTGAAATTTCAAAAATTCTCCAGAATTCGTGAAATGAATTTCAGTACCTGAAATTTTGGGCATAAGCGTGCCCAGAAATTATTTAAGGGAGAGGCTCGAAATTTGGAGGAAAATAGGGGATGAAATTTCAATGAAAAAATTCAGTAACTTGTTATTTTATTTCAATATGGTGCTGGCGTAGTCAGGGTATTTTCAGTAGATCGATAATTCATAAACGGATTTGAGCCAAGTAAAATTAAAAAATTACGGAATTTCAGTAATTTTTCAATGATTTTTCAGTCAAAATTTTGATTTTTCCTGACAAACTGGGAATTGATTGAGAAATCAGTGATTTTTGACCAAAATATCAGTGCAAAATCATCAATTTTTAAAATAGAAGGATTAAAATATTGCCCGAAAGAAGCGAGGGCGAATATTTTTGGAAAAATCATGTTTCAAGAGCAAAACAATTATACTTTTTTCACATTTTTGTAATAAAAAATTTCCTGTCCGAGCTTAAGGGAGGGGGGAGGGGGCTCGAGCACCCTGAGCCGCTCCCCCCGGGTGTGCTTATGATTCTGGATAAATAGGGTTCTTTTATGATGTACTTTTGATTTATTTTGTTTTCGGTTAAAAATTTTACTTCAAGGTTGAGATACCTCCTTTATGAGCTGATTTTTTAATTTTCAATGAATTTTTGAAAATTTGAATTTATTTTAACAAAAATGTAATATTTTTGAAATAAAATGCATTTTTCTGATGGAAATGATGAAAATTAAGTGACTGCTCCATTTCGACTTCCTGAAATCAATTTTTTTTTGGTCGTTCTGGAGTCTCCAGCAAGATTTTGATTTTTTCTGGTATTTTCGAATTTTCCCAGGAGAATTAAAAATACGCTTTGGATGCTGGAAAACAGCTAAAAAAAAACTTTTGGAGTCTGACCAGTGGTCACCTAATTCTTCTTTCATTATAATATCAAATGTTGATGGAATTCAAAAACTGGGGATTACCCAAATTAATAGTTTCAGTTAATTCCGAACTAACCTCAAATGCCAAATTGGCAAATTCCATTTTTTCCTCGACATTTATGTGTGAGCACTACAAATCTATGCAAATAAGTCGTTATGTAATTTGCAATCTGTAAATCAGATTTTCAGCTTTGGATGGCTCAACCCCCCTTGCCCTTTTCTGCACACACCTACATATACCGTTACTTCTATTATACATATCCAACCATAGAACATGTATAGATGTTCCAAACCAGAATTCTTCTTGCGTTTTTGCCTATACACAGATATCGTGTGCATGTCAAATAGAATGATAACGAAATTTTTCGCATCATGAACCGTTATCTAGTGGACTGAAAACTACACAGGATTTGCATTTTTGCTGGTCTTTTCATTTTCATAAAAGGGAATGTCATCTCCACGTCTAACATGGATGGTCGCCTGGTCGCCTGGTCGGCAACGGGCGAACGTATTATAGATACATGAAGTGCAGAAGCTGTTTCTAGTATAGGTACCAGAAACCGCTTCATCAACTCGATCATTATAATTCAATACTTATGAAACTAATGGCCTCTGTAAGCACCTCGTAAGGTTAAATGTCGTAAAATATATCGCGGAGATCACAATATCTACGCCTCCTTCTCGCTCGGTCCGTATTCCGATTCTCTATTTCTGTCTCTCTCTGGCACACGCGCGCATACAAATTCGAGATTAACAACTGTACTTATAACGGTTATAAATTTAATGTTGGACGTTGTTACAATGGGGCTTACGATAAAATGTAAATAAATAGGTACTTAATCGCGATAAATTAAAAGAACGCTCGCCGATATTACATCACCTCGCATGTGCATTCCAATTTTTTCCTCTCGGAACCAAAACATCCATTTGTAATAAATGGGGAGAATTTATGGGAGGTGACGACCTGGGCAGTACATTTTGAATGAAAATAATGTTAACGATACTACATACAATTGAATATTTTGGGAAGAAAAATGGAAATTTCGGGAAAAAGGATGAAATAAGCATCAATGGATGGTATTGGATAGAAATCAATTTTTTTAAAAAAACTAAAATTCTGACAATATTCCATCTTGAACAATATTTTTCATTGCTTGGAGTTTTTACTGATATATCATCTCCTCCCAATCCTCACCCTCCTCCCTACCTCACACCATTAATTGTTTGTCGAAAAAATGAATTGGATATTCAAAATTTGAAAATGTTGATTTTTATTTACTTGAAGATTCAAAAATATTCTAGTGGAAAGTGAAAAGTTTCATTCAGTCATCCATCTGAATTTTCTAAAAATATCGAACTTTGAAAATGTCGATATAGAACAAAAAAATAGAAAACGAATTATTGAAGCGGACATGAAGGAAAATTTAATTGATCTCTAGTTCTTTGCATCTCAAAGAGCTGCAACTACGATCTTGATGATTCTAATGTCTAACGAAAATGTTCAATTGTCAATTACTTTAAATTTTCTACATTTTCAACAAATTTTAGGTGGGGTAATTGAAATCTCGTGATTTACATTTCGTACCTATTTTCGTTAACTTGAAATAAAAACAAAGTGTTGAAATTACATGTCTACAATAATGTATTAGATAAATCTTTGATCACGAATGATTTCAAATCAGAAATATAAATCGTTTCAATGAAAAAATTAATTTCCCCGCAAAATATGATGGGGTAAAGGAAATGATAACAATTTACCCAAAAAAGACCCTGGTATTTTTGAATTGAAACAAATTTCAATCGATTTACCTACATACAATTGCAATATTTTGGGAAGAAAAATGGGAAATATTCGGGAAACAAGGATGAAAATGAGAGCTATTGCAATGGGATGGTATTCGGGATTAGAAATGCCAATTTTTCCTTCAAAAACAACATAAAAATTCTCGCATACCTATTCCCATTTAAAATATTTTTTCCATTGCTTGGAGTTTTTACTGATTATTTATCCCTCCCTCTCTCCCTCCCTCGCTACCAAATAAAAGTAGGTGCTTTGTTAGAAAAATTGGGAAAATTGGGCTGTGTCAAAAATTTCTGAAAATGTTGGTTTTTATTACTTGAAGAAATTTTCAAAAAATATTTTTTGAGTCAGAAAAACTGAAAAAGTTTTATCTAAGTCAAAAATTTTCCAATTTGAATTTTTTTCTAAAAATACCAACTTTGATTCTTACTTGCTTTCCTGATGATAGGAACAAAAAAACATCACGAGATAACAGAAATTATTCGAAGCGGACAGGAGGGAAAAATTTAAAATTGATCAGTGGTAGGTTCTATTTGCATTCGTAGCAAAGAAAAAGCTGCACTACCTATTCTCATATCTGTATTTTCTCATTTCGTTCGTTACACTGAAAATGTTCACTTTTCCCATTTTTACACATTTTCTTCACATTCTTAGGTACAAAAAACCTATTTACTTACTTCACAATGAGAAAAAATCCACACGATTCACAACATTGACCAGCAGGGGAGAAGGGGGCTAATGGCAAACTTTCTTAATTTTTTATTTGAAATTCGGTAAAATTCGCTCGGTGAATTGGAAATTTTTTTGAAGATTTGACGATTACCTATTCAGAAATTTCAAATTGAGATTCCAAATTTAGAAATGTTTTGGAAATTTTGGTTAGGTAAGTACTTAATGGCTTTGTTTGCCAAAATTTAAAAACATTTCTCAACTTTTGGTTGTAAGTATTTGGAAAAATTCTTGAAAACTTTTTTCTATTTCTATGTTTTTATTCTTATGAAGTTATTAAATATTTGACAAAATCTCCTCAAAATAATCAAAATAAAAACTGAATTGAATTTAGTAACATTTTTATAAAACATCAATTTCTCGTGTAATCGCAGATGAATGTTTAGTCAAGATTCATCATGGGCGCGGCCAAGGAAGGGCAAAGATGGCGATCACACTTTCCACAAAGTTGAAAATTATTTTAAAATTTAAAAAAAATTCGTTACGTAGTATTTTTTTTGTTTTTTCAAAATCACTATGTTTTATAAAAATTTTGCCCTTGTTTTTATTTGGACAGAAAAATTGCATTTTCATTGGCAAAATATATTCCTTTATTTAAAAAAATCCTTTCAAAAATTATGTCATTTTTAACATGGATATGTTATACCTACATAGAGGAGGAAATGGGGGTAAAAAAGGTGGATAAAAATTGGATTCAAAACTTCGATCCGAAAATGCAACCCAAAAATAAGACACCACATCTGACATAATGACATTTTACTTCATAAAATTTTAAGCGAATAATTATATTGAAAATTTACAGGAAAAAAGTTTTTTGATTTATTTTCCAAGTTTTAAAATATCTGACAATTTGCTTACGAAGGAGAGTTTCGAGCCGAAACAAAAATAAATCACAATCGAAACTACATCATGAAAGAACCCCATATCCAAAATTTCAAGTGCTGAAGTTCATTTTTCGAATTTTGGTGAATTTTTGAAATTTCACAATTACCTCGTCGCTCTGAAAAATATAAAAATTTTATCTAATCAACAAAAAAAACTGAAATTGGGTATATACCCTATTTTCGATCTTCCGAATTGATTGGAAGCGATTTCGAGAAGTTTCGCAGCCGACAGAAAATTTTGAAATTTTCCAACACTGAAGAAAATCCCATAAAAATAGGCCATATGAACTTTAACACCTGTAATCAGGGATTACCTATGTTGGTGACCTATTTGATCGATAGAGCACAACTTTTTCGAAATTCGTAACTGGTAACTCGCATGTAGGTGCTTAAGTAAATATGGACCATTTTTATGGACTTTTTCCCAATGCTGGAAAATTCTGAAATTTTCTGGGTGCTCCAAAACGTCTTGAAACAACTTCTAATCTATTTTACAGATCAAAAATAGGATTTTTACCAAATTCCAGCTTTTTCCGTTGAATAGATCAAATTTTCATATTTTGCAGAGCCATGAGGTTTTTTAAAATTTCAGAAATTCGCCAAAATTCGAGAAATGCACTTTAGCACCTGAAATTTTGGACAATGGGTTCTTGTATGATGTATTTTGGATTTATTCTTGTTTCGGCTCAAAATTTCATCTCTTTTTGAGATCTCTCTGGTTAGCAATAAATTTTGAAAATTGAAAAATTGACTAAACTTGAAAAAATTGAGAGATCATTTCTCAATCCTCATGAATTATGCGTTTCTCTTGAAAGATCAACTCATGATTCACTTTTTTTGCCTCCACGAAGAAAGTTTGACCCCTTCTTCAACCCTCGTGAATATTTTTGATTCAAAATCTTTTCATAAGTAATGTCCCAATTCACATTTCACACATTTCGCCCAACCTACCAATAGGCGATGGTTATTAGGTTATTACAAAACCAGAACCTAATTCCAATCATGAGTCTCATTAAAAAACGGACATACTATTTGCAAAACGTTATGGTCAAACGCGAACGCGAAAAAATTGGCGAAAAAATAATTATTAGGTTTAACTGCACACACACGTTTGCCAACGATTACCAAATTTAACATAATGGCGTTCAGTTGATAGCCTTCTCATTGTACATATAGCATGTTTAATAATCTGGTAAAAATAAGAACTACCTGCTAACTATTAATTAAAGCCAACAGCTTGACACAGAATTTACAATTGTCATAATAACCATTTTATGCACGCACATATCGCAGCACAAATATCATTTAGAGAGATTTTTTCCCACCAGAAAATTTGCAAATTTAATAATAGTTCATGATGGTTTAAAAAAAAATCATGTCTAGGTTTTTAAAATACACGACAGCTATGGAGGTAACTAGGTATATAGAATAAACTTCTATTCCAAATAACTGTTTGTGCGAATCGCAATACAACGATAATTGGTTTTAAAAATAGTAATTAAAAATATAAAGAGAAAATTTTAATATTGGCCAAATTTAAAAAAACGAATTTCGTCTGCACGTGATTAGCTGGCAGCTTTGAAAGCCAGAAGACTTACCCCCGTAGGCTGGCAAAGCCGCAGTGAAATTCGCATGATCGATTATAAACGCGATTTTGGTCGGCTCGAGTGCGAATTATCTACTGCGAACCGTTAGGTACTGTCACGAGCTCGTAATTTTGGTATAATAGGCTGATTTATTTATTTCTTAATGATAATCCGATCATCGATGTGTATGAAAAAACCTTCTAAATCGAAGGTACTCGTAGATTTGAGTAAATCCTTGGATATTACAAATGGAACCAATTGATTAAAAACGAAAAAGAAATTCTTCTTGCGAATTTACCTATACATCTCATCAGTGCGAGGATATGGTTAATACTGTTTCCAGTTAAGTATTTCTTCGGTATATGAAAATCTTTACTCAATGCCATCAAAATGCGGTACCGTACCTATCTAAGATATTTGACATGGAAACACGTTTATGCTCATACTGCTGCTGTAGGACTCTTGACCGCATTTTTCAATTCGATCGCATTCGTAAATCATTTTTATATAATTTTTTCTCGTAAAATTTCAATTTTCTCTTACACGAATCGATAGATAACTCGAGAGTGATTGGGCATTCGAGTGCAATATTTTCACTATCGATGAACAGATGCTGATGTACAAGACAGAGGCGTGTACGATTAAAACAATCAGTAATGAACTTCGTCATTGCATACCAGGCGTGATATTATACTATTACATGATGTCATGATCTGTTGCATAATATAATCCACTTCTCTGGCCATCTGAGAGTATAAGCTATTTGCAAAAATTGCATCCAATATTTCTCGGCAGTAGCTTTTCAGCCAAGTACTCGCCGTAGAGTCGAGCTGGCTGTTATCTTCCTATGCAAATTATCTCGCTCGACCGATTCTAAACGACCTAATTCTAAACCAGTAAAGAAAAATGTCAGATTAACAATACAATAATATTATGCAGTCCTATGGCAGAAAAACTTGTAACCTTTAGCCACAATAAAAATACGTAATATGAGATTTTGCATGCGCAGTTATTTACTCGGCGTAGGCGGAATTCAAGAATTCCAAAAGCGTCAGGGACGTTGGAGTGTGGAGTTCAATGCAGTTTTGTGTCACCGTTCTAAGAAAATGAGTTTTAAAAGTGGAAAGTGTTGTTGCTTTTTTTGCAGAGAAAAGACACAAGAGGTTTAGTTTCTCAAAATAAAAGTTTTCCCTGATTCTGGTTGACACTATTTGTTTTTATGATAAATTTCTGGTTCTTCTTATTGTTCCTCTTCTTTGGCTCTTTCCTAAAAGGGAAGGTACCTATTCCAACCTGCAGTGAAATTTTTGGCCTAAACATAAATTAATCAAAAATACATCATAAAAGAATCTCATATTCAAAATTTTTGATGCTAAAATTCATTTCTCGAATTTTTACGAATTTTTGAAAATTAAAAATTACCTACTAACAGTGTACCTACCAGTAAGGATAATGAGAAGTGTGAGTAATAATGAGGAAAGAATAACTCTGCTTTTCCAAAAAATTTTATTTGCAAAGTTTTTCAATCACGAAGTGATCATCATCAGGCACAGTGACGTACCGATAGGGGGGGAGGGGGGGAGCTTCCCCCCCTGAGGAAATTTTTTACTTGTGAGTTGGGAAAATTGAACATTTCAACACATCAGTTGGGAAAATTGGACAGTTGGGAAAATTGAACAGTTGGGATTAATTTTTTTGATGAAAAATAATAAATAAAATAGTTATTTCAAAAGTTGGAAATCAACAAAATTTTCACTTGTTCCAACTCAAAATTGGTAATTTTCCCAACTCGAAAATGGTAATTTTCCCAACTCGAAAATGGTAATTTTCCCAACTCGAAAATGGTAATTTTCCCAACTCGAAAATGGTAATTTTCCCAACTCAAAAATGGTAAATTTCCCAACTCGAAAATGGTAAATTTCCCAACTCAAAATTGGTAATTTTCCCAAGTGACGAGTAAAAATGTCAGTTGGGACGATTAGTATTTATTTTTTTAATGAAAAATGAATAAATAAAATGGTTACCTATTTTAACAGTCGGAAATCAACAAAATTTTTACTTTTTAGTTGGGAAAATTAGTCATTTTCCCAACCTTTTCCAACTGAAAATTTATAATTTTCCCAGCGAATAATTATTAAACCGTTGTAATAAATGCTTTTTTGGAAAAAAAATTATTAATTACCTTGCAATTTGAAAATTTTCACTCGTCAACCAAAAAATTTTTATAGTTGTATGTACTTGTAATTTAAAAGAGATTTTTTCGCCTTTTTCTTCAAAATTATTCTAATTAATTTCATTGTTCTTATTCTCCTTAAAACTTATTTTTGATATTTGAAAATCCAATTTTTCAAAAGCTTCGGCCTCGCTACGCTTGGCCATGATATATTATTCTGCTTTAATCATTTCAAAGTAGAAACAGTCGATTTTTGATTAAAGTTTATTTTTCCAAAACATTATTTTATTGCACATTCAATTTGAGGTTTTCTAAAATTTTCGCCCTCGCTTCGCTCGGGCCAAATCCATCTCCCTATTCTTTACATTGAAATTACAAAATTTTATTGATGTAAAATTATAATTTTTCTTCAAAACTCCACCCTTTCTTCGCTGAAGGCAAATAAACTATTTCGTATGTTTTTTCAACTACAATGACATTGCTTGTAGGTTTAAAAAAAAAATTGTTTGGAGCACCTAACCAATGAAAAATTTATTCAGATTTCTTATCTCAAAAAGGGTCTTATAGTAATGGGTTGTAAAAACTTCAAAAGTTCGCAAAAATGACGAAAACGAGTAAAAAAAAATCAAAAAACTTCGCGACTTGGGGAAAAATCAGTACCTACATGTAAATTTTAAGAAATCAGTCGGGAAAGTTTGAAAAAAATAGGGTTGGTTCGCAAATTTGAATTTTACACCCCCCCCCCCGGAATTCTGATATCGGCTATATGTAGTTGGGAATTTTGAGAATTTGAGTTGGGATTTTCACCTCTTCTCCCCCCCTGGAAAATGCCTTCGGTACGTCACTGATCAGGCATCAAGCTTACGAGGGACCCTCACCAACTGTCGGACGCCGATCCACCTGAGGGATAGCCTATGTATAGGTTTTCAAGGGGCAACGTACAAACTGTGCTTGAAATATCTGAAACGGAGCTGGTTTGGAAGATACAGTGTTGCCAACACTGAAAAATTATTAAAATTGAAAATTGGAAATTTTTGTATTCAAAAATAATTGAAAACTAATATATGTGTTACACCTAATCCATGTAATTGCTGAATGCATGAAATAGGCAAAATTTTTGCCTAATGCATAAATTAGGCAATTTCTTGCCTAATTTATGAAATTTCTAAATTCAAAACTTCCTACCACTTTTTTATTCCACAGGTAAAAAAATCAAGATATTTTGCCATAGAGAACAAACATTCAGCATCATTTCAAAAAAAATTTCGTCCAGCTACTTCGATTAGAAAATTTTTTACACTGAATGAAAAATATAATGAATGAAAAATCTTCTTTGCAGCATAAAAATTTTTCTAATTGAAGTGGCTGGTTGAAATTTTTTTTGAAATGTAGCTGAATGTTTGTTCTCTAAGCCAAACTATCTTAAATTTTTATTTTTGAAATAAGAAAAATGGTAGAAAGTTTTGAATTTATAAATTTCATAAATTAGGCAAGCGATTGCCTAATTCATGCATTAGGCAAAATTTTTGCCTATTTCATGAATTCGGCAATTACACGGATTAGGCGTAACATATGCATATGGTAGGGGATGGTGTGGAGAGTAAAATTTGTGGTATGCATATTTTGCCTAACTCAACATTTGAAGGGGCAATCGACTTTCAAAAACAATTATTTTGGTAATTAATTTTTGTTCAACTTTTTCAATTCTGCCCCTTCAAATGTCGAATTAGGCAAAATATGAATACCACAAATTTTACTCTTCACACCACCCCCTACCTTATGCATATATTATAGTTTTCAATTATTTTTGAATACAAAAATTTTCAATTTTCAATTTTAATAATTTTTCAATGTTGGCAACACTGTATCTTCCAAACCAGCTCCGTTTCAGATATTTCAAGCACAGTTTGTACGTTGCCCCTTGAAAACCTATACATAGGCAATCCCTCAGGTGGATCGGCGTCGGACAGTTGGTGAGGGTCCCTTGTTAGATCACTACTGAACAGGAGAACACAATTTTCATCTTCGCAATGGTGAATGAGTGGTAATTTCCAGAAAATTTGTAGATTTAATGATTTTTATTTTTATTTTAAATTAGGTACAAATTTCACCTCAAAACAACAAAATATTGGAGAAAATGGTAAAATTTTGAGCTTTTAATACAATTTTTCATAAAAAATTTCACCCTCGCTTCCCTTAAACTTATTAATTTTTCCATTTTTCTAAAAAAATTACTTTGTAATTTTTGTGCTACATTTTCAGTTTAATGTCAAAATCTAAAACTTTTTTTAGAATATAAACAAGTTTCATGTGTAATTTTAGCGATTTTATGAAGAAAAAGGCAAGTGATGATTTTTTGAATTTCTCATCTAGCAACGCTGATTTTTTGACTTCCTCAGATTTTCCCTTTCAAAACCGCCATGTTATGCTTACCCCAGATTGGGATAGGGTGCATTGAATTTGTTGGTGATGGGTGGGTTGGTGGGTAAAAGGGATTCTAATTTTTTTAACATCTTCTATTTCTGGTTCAAAGGTCGTGGCATCTTTTATAACTTTTTTATTCTTATGTTTTTTGAACAGTTTCTGAATTAAACATTTTGTGTAACCGAGATTTTCAGCAATAGCCATGATTTTTTTAGTTTTTTTTTTACGGTTGTTTTTTAATCAACAAAAAAAGTTGAAAATTAGTAGATAGGTAGTATATATCTCATTTTTGACGGTACAAATCGATAGGAAGTGGTTTTGAAATAGTTTGAAGCTTCCAGAAAATTTTAAAATTTTCCAGCACTGAAAAAAAAAATAGTCCAAATGAACTTCATTGGTACCTAAAAACGCAAATTATCCTTATTAGTGTAGGCAAATTAGGGAATAAAAAACATTTCTGCCCAGCAAAGCTTTTATTGCAGAAAACTGTCGATAGTGGTCCTCTGAGTAATCCCTAAGTGTTACCACCCCCAACACCCCTTGCCAATTTTTCTATGGGAAGTCCACTCCCCCCCCAAACAGGTTTTCGCTTCTATTTCCTTTGGATTTAACTGCATCCATTCTGTAAAGGTTTTATTAAGTATCTGATGAAAAATTGTTTCCAATATCTTCAATTCATACATCACTGGCTGTGGATAGAATACGGATGCTATTGACAGGCAATTTGTTCAGTGAGCGATCAACAAATTGGTAAATGTCACCTATTACATGTATTGTTGATTTTAAACCACATGAAGCAATAATATTGGACATCGTTATTGGAGAAACTTTTACTTTCGCGACCGTATTTATAAATTTATGGCAAATATTTTGAAGGCGATGCTAACACGCTTCAGGAAAACAACCATCGATGGCATGTTGTAATTTATCGTCATCTGTTTACGAAAAAATTTGTCGTTGGTATTTACGGTATAAGTAGATATTTCGTGTGTGTTAATCGTAATATGGTACCTAATCTATAACGAAGTGGCCCATTCGGCGTAGACTTCCCGTCTCTAATTTTTTATTCAAAAATCATAAGTAGGTGGCGCATACCATATGTTTTCTTCATTCTGGCTTCTGAGATTCGGGTTTTATTCCATAGTAAGTGGCATTGGTATCCATATGTCCCATTAATGTCGTATCGCAATGCTGTGCTGTATGTAATGAAAGTGATGTCATAGCAAAACGTGTAGATACTCATGATAAGTAGAAGAAAGTATATTATCATTGTTCATTAGGAAACATTCGTTCTTAATTTCTAAATGATACATCTCATGAACACTTGAACAGCTATTTGTATCTATAGGTATTATTAATGCCTAGGTATGTGCGTCAGCGTCATATGGAGGAATCTTTTTTTACCTTTAGATGTGTACTTAGCTAGGTAATATCGAAAAATTGAGATATTTGAATTATGTTTATTTTTTCATATTTTTTTTTCATTATTAGAGAAAAAATGGATTGAAAAATAAACATTTCCAAATTCATTTTATTTTTTTTCTACGATAAATTTAAAAAAAAAAGTAGAATAGGTACTGGAAAAAATATATCTTGAACAAAACAAAATGATGAAAATTCCTCAAAAATTGCAATTTTCACTTCAAAATTAGGTTTTTGTAACTTTTTTGTTGAAAAATTCCTAAAAATCTTCAAACTATTTTTTGAAAAGTATTTAGCATAATTTACCAACGTTCCAAACGAATATTTTTAGGGAACCTGTTTCAATAGTCGAACGAAGATGCAAAAAAAATGTCAATAAAATTTCATGTAAAATTTTGAACAACGCTTATCAATTATCATGGTATGAAAATAAACATCGGATCCAAAAGAAGCAAAAATAAAATTTTTTGAAAAAAATGTTTTCAAAAATAAAATTTTTGTTATTTTTTCAACATTTCAGTAAAATAAGAAGAAGGGGTTGAAACCCTGTAACCCTATTTTCCAGCTATTCCACCAATACCAAAACATTTTTTCAGTTCATTCCTACACTATATTGTATGATTTTCTATACTTGCTTACAATTGGGTTACTTAGTTCAAACCAGAATTGTACCACGAATAAATAGGTACTTGAATTATCATTTTTATCAGTGTGATGTATCGGTTCAACTTGTGAAATGTATATCAGATATTTCGTAAATTTTTTTCAACCCTTCCTCTTTTCTCACCAAAACTTTTCAAAAACAAAAAATGACCAAAAATCAGTACGTTTTCCATAAATCAGTGAAAATTCATTAATTCATCCTACAAAATAACAACAGAGGAGAAACTGGTGAAAAAATTTTAGCTACAAGGAAATCAGCGAGAAAAATCATTGAAAATCATTTAGGTATTTAATTTTTCAAAAAAGTTGTAAAGTTTCGTTGATTTAGAATGAGAGACCTCGTCTCCAAATGAATACAGATACCTACCATGAAATTTTTCATAAACAAGTAGATCACGATCTAATAGCCGGTTTTGTAGCACGTAAATCTCATATCAATGAAAACACAATTCCATAACAGTTACTAATAGAAAACGTCTTCCTAGTTAATAATGACGATGACGTCAAACGAAATTCCATAAAAAAAGTTTTCTTCTTTTGTTCTCGATTTCGAACGTAATAGTCGCAATAAAATGAGCGAGTCGATGAAATTAAAAGTCGTCATGAAGTTTAATGATGAATAATAAAAGAAAATGTTTGCAGAACTACCTATATACGGAGCAGGGACTTGGCGATGGAGTTCCCCTCACAACGGGATTTTTCAGTATTCGGTTAGGAAAATTCACCATTTCTACCCATGAGTTGGGAAAATTGAACAGTTGTACTTTTTTGTGTGTGAAAAAGTAGAACGCCAATGATCATTTTCTATAGAAAGATTCACAGTTTGTACTCATACTATTTTTTCAAGGCGGGAAAATTTACTATTTGTACCTACTCATATATTTTCTCAAGTTGGAAAAATTTACCATTTTTCCAAATTGAGTAAGTTGAACATTGTACTTTCATGGTTTTTTGAATGAAAACGTAGGTAAATGGCCATTTTCGAGGGGAAAATTTATTATTTGTATCCAAGTTTTCCCAAATTGGAAAAATTGAACAGTTTTGCACTTTCATGCGTTTTTTTAAATGTGAAAAAGTAATTAAATTCTTTTAAAATGTTGGCTTCTCTGCGCTCCGCCGTATTTTATTTCTCCTTCCATAGTATTAAAATACTTAATCCAAATCTCACAAAAGTAACTTTTTCCAAATTTTTTCTCAAAATTATTTCAACTAACTTTATTGTAGGTATTTTTTGTCCTTGAAACTTATTTTTGATGTTTGAAAATCAAATTTTTTTTTAAACTTTGGTCTCACTTCGCTCAACCTTATCGTATTTCTCTTATGATTTTAAAGTAGAAGTGGCGGGTTTCTAATAGCTTTAGTGATCTAAAACATTGTTTTATTGCACTTTGAATTTGAGGCTTTCTAAAATTTTCACTTTTGATTGGCTCGAGCCAAATTTATTCCCTCATATTCACATTGAAACTATAAAATTGTATGTAGGTATAAAATTATAACATTTTCCAAAATTTTCCGCCTTCACTTCTCTCAGGACAAATAGGCATTTTTGTAAATTTTTTCAACTACGATGAAATTGATAATAGATTTTAAAAAAATGACAAATTTGGAATTAGCCATGAAATAAATGAGAATTTAGTTCAATCGACAAATTTGTGCCATTCACCCAGCAAGCCCCCCAAAAAGTCCGTCTGTTTCGTGCCTGAATAAATTGATTTTCAAAATTTTCAATCATGTTGGCTGTAGCTACTTTTTACATAAACAATGAAATATTCATGTGAAAATATATACGCATTGATTTCCATTTTTTCGGGGTATGTACGCGTTGATCTCCACTTTTTCTCAAACATTTCTTTCAACTCTGAACTTTTTTCAAATTTTGACTCCAATTTTTTAAAATCATCTCCAACTCTTAATTTCTTTCTCAAGTATTTTCAACACCAACTTTTCTACTTGAAATTTCTTTTTTTTTGAACTCCCAACGTTTTTTTCCAAATTTTTTTCAACTCTAAAATAATTTTCATGGAATTTATACTTAAACTGCTTTTTAGAATATAAAGTTGGTAAGTACCTACCTAAAGATTTTGAAAAAGTTTTAAATTGGATAAAAATATTGAATAGAAAAAATCAAAGAATATTTTATTTGGAAAAAATTTTGAGATCGAAAAAAAATATTGAAAATACCTGAAAGATGTTCGGAATCAATTCGCACCTACCCTGAAAAAAAAATGGGAAACTTACATTGATATTTTTCTGAATTCGGGGAATCAACTCACTAACTCCCGTCAAGATAGGTACGTAGTAAAAAAAGAGCAATGTGGGAAGGTAAAAAAACGTCTTATTGATGTAGGTATCATACAGTTGGGAAATTGGAAATCTGAGTTGGAATTTTCACAGATTTTAGTCCTCTCCCTTCCCTCCGTCAAAATTCTTTTGAAACTTCACTGATACGAAGACGAAAAAATACTCGATGAATAAATCGAACAGTATAGGTAGGTACCTACTTTTCCTACATCCTCCAACGTGAGCGATACATTTTCACGATTCATGCCAGAGATGGGGCGATTTTTTGATTTTGAGAATCTGATTAAGTAAAATCCGATTCATCAATTTTGAAGAATCAGATTCCCAAAATGCGATTCTTTTCTGAAAAGAATGGTGATTCAGAATCTTATTCTTTTGCGGTTCTTTTGCGACTCTTTGGTGATTCTTTTACGATTCTTTTTTATTAATGTGGTGCCTAAAGGTTATTTCCACACGAATAGAGCACAAAATAGCGAAATAAACTTGCAAAATCGTTCTTTTGGTATGCAATGCTTCTATTTTGTATTGAAATCGCACGGAAGGGGTCGGAGGGCAGTAGCAATGAACCTCCGGGGCTTACATAAATTTCAGAATAAAAATAAATGTCAACACTTATGAAGTCATAAGCGCACCCAGAAATTGTGTAAGAGAGGGGCTCAGATTTCCAGAAAAAATGGGGGGGGGCTCAAAATCCAATTCAAAAATGAAGTAGGTAACATGTCATTTCAGTGGGGCTGGAGTACTTAGGGTATTTTCAATAGGCAGATAATACATTACATACCTACTCTCCCATTCTGAATCAGTGAAAAGTCACTGATAAATAGTCAGAATTGCAGCACAGGAAAAATCAGCAAAATTCACTGATTTACAGCGAATTTTCGCTGATTTTTCAAAGATTTTCACTGTTTTTCCAGCGATTTTTCTCACTAATTTGATTTCAGTAAAAAAAATCGCTGATTTTCTTCTGTGCTACAATTCTGACTGTTTCTCTGTGATTTTCTATCATTTTAACTGATTCATAATTGAGAGAGTATAGATTTGGGTGAAAAAAATTGAAAAATTGCGAGATTTTCTTTTTTTTCTGATGAATGGGGCATTGACTGAGAAATTAGCAATTTTTAACTGAAAAATCACTAATTTTTAATGAAAATTATTTCACTGATTAAAAAAGACAGAATTTTTGCAAATTCAACTGATTCAAATTCAGAGGTGAAGCTAAGGGAAAATCGAATGTAAGCTAAAAGTTGATAAATTTATGCCACCATAATCCAAACAAAAAAATCAGGGGGGGTGAAGGGCGGGTAACGATTTCTCATTCAATTAGGAACACCTTTTCCGAAAAAAAATACGTGAAGTTTCCAAAATTTGAACTTGAATAGATAGAGCACAACACTTGCACTGTATCACCTTGGAACAAATAAAATCCAAATTGCATTCCTACTCTTTCAATTATAAATCAGTGAAAATTACCGAAAATCACTGAGAAACAGTCAGAATTGCAGCACAGGAGAAAATCAGTGAATTTTTTTTCACTGAAAACAAATCAGTGAAAGAAAATCACTGGATATCAGTGAAAATTCACTGAAAACTCAGTGATATTTATGAAATTCACTGAAAAATCTGTGAAATTCTTTGAATAATTAGTGAAAAATCACTGAAAATCAGTGAATTTCACTGATTTTTCCTGTGCTGCAATTCTGACTGTTTATCAGTGATTTTTCACTGATTCGGAATGAGAGAGTAGGTTTATCCAATTTCAAAGAGAATTTTTTTTTGTAATACCTACCTAATGCACTGAGAGAAAAAATTGTGGCGATATTGACTACAAATTGTGGAAAAACTTATCCTGTCCGAGTTTGTGATGCTTTTTACCACAGTTGTGGCACTTTTTTTGCCACAACTGTGGTACTTTTCACCACAAATGTGGTAGGTACTTACTTTTTACCACAGTTGTGGCAAAAAAAGTACCACAACTGTGGTAAAAAGCATCACAAACTCGGACTGGATAAGTTTTTCCATAATTTGTAGTCAATATCACCACACTGTTCTCTCAGTGTGAAATTAATTTTTTTTTTTGAAAAATGCTGATTTTTAATTCATAAAATTACAAATTAATTTACTTCGCTGGTTTTTTGTAAAATTAGAAAAGCTTGATTTATTTTTTTAAAACTTTAATCCTTCATAACTCTTTTAATTTTCAATTTTATTAAAAAATGAATATAACTTATTTTGTAGATTATGAAATTATGAATAAAAAAGTTATTTTCATATTTTAATTAAAATCAAAATTGAAGGAGTTACAAAGCTTCAAACATTAAAAAGAATTGCCTGAATTCAAAATTAAAACACTCGTAAAGCTGGCTTACTTACATGGTAGCTTCGCCACTGTTCAAATTTAGAGAGTGGTATGTTTATTCAAGAAATAGGTATTAAAATACTGCCCTAGCGAAGCGAGGACGAACATTTTTCAAAAAATCATACTTTTCTTTGACATTTTCATGATAAAAAAATTCCTTTTCGAGCTTAGAGCGGCTCGAGCCCCCTGAGCCCCTCCTTGGTTGCGTCCCTGTACGAAATTGAAACAGGGATGGAGGGCAGCACGAATGAATCTCCTTCACTTCGCTAGGAGTATTGTGTTTCAAAATAATCGCGAGTGGGCAATTCAGAATCGGATTCAGTAATTTTTCAAGATTTACATGGATGATTCTGAATCGTCCCATCTCTGATTCATGCCTCCCTGATCGAATGATTTTTTCGCCACATACCTACCTACTTTCAATCTGAAATATCTTATACCTATCTACGAAAATTCGTTGAAATCTCATCCGTATCAATAATTACATAAATTCGATCGAAAAATTATCCACGAACCAGATTCGCCATCGCCATATTCGGCACGAAAATGGCATACCGCTGTCCGGCGATGAAAAAATGTCGAGTAAACTTTTTCAACGATGCTGATCAGGAAGAGCCAGATACTTCGGTGTCAGTGCGGTATTTTCGCGCGTGCGCGCCAATGGCATATACAAATACATAGGTTGGGACTTGCGACTTGTACGTTAAACCAGTTTTATAGGTCAGAGGAAGAAAAATTTGGTAGGTCAAGATTTCTAGGATCGACCATACATGTGTATGCTTATAGGCTACACGAGATAAATAGTTTATAGACGAAGAACAATATAATATACCGAAGAAAAACAACGACAACGGTTCGGTATAAAGATAAATAACGTACGTATGAATAGTGAAAGCCGTTTACAGTTAGTACTTTATTAACTTTACAATCGTATTCGTTGTGGTATATCTACTTACGTACTTATACGAGCAGACGTGAAGAAGAAGGCGGATAATTGTGTAACAAAGTTCTCGAAACGTTGGCAAGTCTGCAGCGTAAACGGTTTTACTGGCAGATTATACGTTTGGCTTGACATTCACCTGTAATTTGCCCTGCGTATTGTCTCGCCTTCTCTAGGTCTTCGAGCTTATCCCCAGAGTCGGTTCGATTCAAGTTTACTGCTCGTAACACCGACATTGGTGCTTTGTTACCATAAACTCTCGAAAATTAGGTTAATACGTAAACTATTCTGTAATCGATTTGAAAAACTTTCGACGTGTAAAAATTCTGATGAAAAAATCTTTTGAACGGTGACGCGTTGGTAATCGGCTCTCTAGATAGGCAAATCCGTACGCATATCATTGCGTACCGACTGCCAGATAATAATCTAGACCTTGATCTTGTTGACCGTACGTACAAATGGCTCGGATCATCGACCTCCGGCGGCAAAGAAGGGCACCTTGTTTTTGCGCGAATAATTAACCACTATTTAATCGGTATCGTACCGAATCCGTGCAACCTTAATCGGCATTCCATTGTGCCACAGCGGATCGAAGAATCGGACTGAAAATCGCGACAGAGTCGAGCTCGACAGCAGCCAAGGTGTTAAATGAACCTAGGTATCTATTCAGCTGCTTGGTTTTTTTCCATGTTTGTAAACGTGACATTGAATATGCTAGGATTTTTACTCTCGTGCGACGAATTATCTTAGGCTTCGTGCAAATTGCCAATTGGTATCTGCAGTTTTGGTCGATATGTGTATAAAAAAACGAGTGAAAGTGTGTCACAACGTTCTAACGATATAGGGATAGGTAGCGTCTTCGAATATTTCATTGTACCTACCTAAACCTAAGGCTATTGCGAAAACAGTTATTGCGAAATGTCCGATCCTTTGGCGATTTAGCTAATTATAACGAAGGCGAGAATGAATGGAAATGCTGGAAATTTAAATTTCTCCGCGAGCTGTTCGTTGTTTGGTGTTGATAGGTTGAGAGAGAATTTCAATGAAGATGGATTTTCAAAAGAAATTATTCTTTGGAATATTAAATTAGGTGCTGGGTGTCCTATATTTTAAGTAATTTCGAAGCGCCTACGATGCTTCGATTATTTTCAATATTGAATTGGCATGTTTGTTTATTCGTGTAAGGAAAAGAATAAAGATCTAGATTATCTACATGTCAATATGTCTGCTTACGGTTTTGTTTTTTTTATTGTCAGAAGATTGATTTTGGGGCCATGTGTTTGATTTAATCAGTTGATTCGAGTCAATTGAAAGTTGAGGGGTTAAAGTTTGCATGCAGCTACCATCGATAAAGACCTCTTTTGGAATCACAGCCTGATTCATTGGTATGAGAGGGGATGAGAATGCAAGAGCGTTTGCTTCCTAAAAATAACAAAATCATGTTTTTAGTCGAAAAAATTACGTTCGAGTCAAAAAATTTGCAAAAGTAATAGCTTTTTATTTTAGAATAAGTATTTTAAAAACTTTTGAATTCTGAGTCGAGAAAAGCAATAAAAATTACATTCAAGTCGGAGAACCAACTGAAAAAATTAATGTCCTCGAGTTAAAAATTTTTCAATTTTGGGCCTCTCTTTCTATTGTGTCAATTTAAATTTAGGTTCTTTCTGATCGGAATTCGGAATGATGGGTCTGAAATCAATATTACCTCAGTTGTGGTAAAATTGTATTAAATTGGAATTTTGAAGTAAAACTGATATTCTTCGATTTAAAAAATTAATTAAAGGGTATAGCCGGATAAGGGGTGGTTTTGGCCCCAGCCCCGATTTTTGATCTAATGCCCCCAGATTGTGTACCTTGATGAAAAAAAATTCTGGAAAAAATTTTGGCCCCCCAACCCCCTCCCTTTCGGAGCTATGGCCATTTTATTGCATAATTTTCAAGAATTTTTAATTCCAATGGAAGTGAATGAAATTTTCTGTTCTTTGGCACAAAGTTACATCTTGTAGAGGTCTATTCAGGATAATTTTTTCATTAATTTTGGTGCACCCCTTCATGAGGTTTTGGCCATTTGAAATTTTCAACTGTAAAAAAGACCTTAACAGCGAAGTTCGACTAAATTTTGAAAATATCCTAAAAACGTGTTTTTTGACGTAGATTCGCGTCACGTATTCAGTTTTGGCGATTGAGGTGGCGCAAGGGCCGAAAATTGCGAAAAACCGTAAAAAATGTTGTTATTTTGGCAGATTTTTTCAAATTTTGAGCATTTTATACGGAAAAAAATGAGCAAATTAAAAAACCAATCCCGTATTCGTGTTCAGCAGGTCAAAATACCCCGATAAACACGCTTTTCGCGATAATTTTACTTTAAATCTCGAAATTTAGTTTTATTGTCTTGAAAAATTAGTGAAAATAGTGAATTTCGACATTTAAAGTAAAATGATCGCGAAAAGGGTGTTTATCGGGGTATTTTGACCTGCTTAACACGAATCCGACGTTAGTTTCTTCATTTGGCCATTTCTTCCCGTATAAAATGCTCAAGATTTGAAAAATCAGCCAAAGTAACAACATTTCTGTAAGGGTTTTTGTAATTTTCGGTCTTCCTTCCAAAAAAAAAACAACAGCCAAACCAAAAATGAATCTACCAAAAATAATTTTTCAGCTAATTTTCTAGGGTTGTGGTTTCTCGCTTATATGGTGTTTTTTCGTAAAAACGTGAAAGAGCTCACCAAAATTGATGAAAAAATTATAAATCCACTTCCATTAATTACATGTTTCCGTTGAAATGATTTTTTTTTTGAAAATATTGCAGTAAAATGGCTATTTGCTATAATTTCAAATGAGGGAGTAGAGGTCAAATTTTTGCATACCAAAGGACACCTTTTTGGAGGAGGGGGGGGGGATAAAAATTGGAGTTAGAGTAGATCTCATTGAATTTGGTGAACTACATATTGTTACAATGGCGTGTGGATTTGTGTTGTAGGTGTTAGAAAAATCATATTTCCATTTTCGTTCGAAAATTCGCTTTCTAAAGCAAAGATAAAACTGCTGAAATGTACATTTTATGAATTGCTTTAGGGATGATTTATACATTTTGATACATTATACCTATTTTTTTGCAAGAAATAAACTTTATTAATGACTGAAAATGCATAAAATCTATTTCATTTTCAAGAATTTTTAATTTCAACAGAAGTGAAGGGGATTTTTTGTTCTTTGGCCCAATGTTACATTTTGTAGAAGGGGTTTTGGTCGTTTCTTTGGAAGAAAAACCGAAAATTACAAAAACCCTTACAGAAATGTTGTTACTTTGGCTGATTTTTCAAATCTTGAGCATTTTATACGGGAAGAAATGGCCAAATGAAGAAACTAACGTCGGATTCGTGTTAAGCAGGTCAAAATACCCCGATAAACACCCTTTTCGCGATCATTTTACTTTAAATGTCGAAATTCACTATTTTCACTAATTTTTCAAGACAATAAAACTAAATTTCGAGATTTAAAGTAAAATTATCGCGAAAAGCGTGTTTATCGGGGTATTTTGACCTGCTGAACACGAATACGGGATTGGTTTTTTAATTTGCTCATTTTTTTCCGTATAAAATGCTCAAAATTTGAAAAAATCTGCCAAAATAACAACATTTTTTACGGTTTTTCGCAATTTTCGGCCCTTGCGCCACCTCAATCGCCAAAACTGAATACGTGACGCGAATCTACGTCAAAAAACACGTTTTTAGGATATTTTCAAAATTTAGTCGAACTTCGCTGTTAAGGTCTTTTTTACAGTTGAAAATTTCAAATGGCCAAAACCTCATGAAGGGGTGCACCAAAATTAATGAAAAAATTATCCTGAATAGACCTCTACAAGATGTAACTTTGTGCCAAAGAACAGAAAATTTCATTCACTTCCATTGGAATTAAAAATTCTTGAAAATTATGCAATAAAATGGCCATAGCTCCGAAAGGGAGGGGGTTGGGGGGCCAAAATTTTTTCCAGAATTTTTTTTCATCAAGGTACACAATCTGGGGGCATTAGATCAAAAATCGGGGCTGGGGCCAAAACCACCCCTTATCCGGCTATACCCTTTCTGAAGAGGAAATTGCAAAAAATTGAAAATTTACCTATTTTTAGCCGCCTCCCCCCCCCCCAATGAAGCCAAATTTGAATTTTTCCTTATTAGATTGGAGAGACTGAAATAAACTTTCTAAATTTGTGGTAAAATTATAATATTATGTAAAATTTTAATTTCAAAAAATCAATCTTAGATTTGAGAAATTTGGAAAAATTAGATTCTTTGGAAAGAATCTGAGAAAAATCGCATTTGGGTACCCGCCTAAATTAAGAAATCAGATTTTGAAAGAAAAAAAATTCACAAACGAGTTGTAAAAATTCCCTTTTTTACTGTAAATTGCAAATTAAAAAAAAATCGGTTGTAAAATCATTCATTTTTTTTCAAAAAAAAATTAAAAAGTGTGGAATTATGTAAAATTTGTTATTTTGGGCATTAACATGATAAAAATATTCATGTTCTCGACGGCACTTTATATTTCAACAGTTATAAGTTTTATATGAGCTTTTGAAATTTTTCTTGAACATCAAAAATTGATTGTTCGAAAAAACCTCAAACCAACATTCGGGAATGAAAAGTTCAAACTTTCAACCAAACGAAAAAAATATTTTTAGAAAAAAAAGAAAAATTGTTGCAAGTGTGAGGGGGGAGGGTTAAAAAGATGGAGTTTTTATGAGCTACCTAGACTAATACTAGTCTCACGTAATTTGTTAAATGGAATTAAATATTTATAAAATTGATGGTGGATGTCAATCCAATTGGTGAGGGGAAGGTGGGTCATTCTAATTTGAGAAGGATGTACAAAAAGTAAAAAAGTTTCAATATTTCTCATTTTTTTGAAAAGTTGGTAAGCATATAAAAAGTCACTGAAATACTAAAAATTTATATTAATGTACCTATGTGTATTCGCTACAGCAGATTTCCAGATTTTAAAGGCTACCGACGTATAAAAAATGTGGGGGGGGGGATGATAATCCAAAATCGAATATTTTAATATTACCACACAATTCGATCGAACTGTTATTTTAGTAAATTGGAAGTGTTACCTGTTTCGAATATGAACACCATTAAACAAAAACTAGGTACTTGATGGATATCTAAAAATATGTACCTAAATTAAAATGAAATTTGAATTTTTTTTTAAATTTCATTGAGATGTACCTCCCCCCTCTCCAACCCACATTTCTTCAGCAGATAAACTCGAAGTGTGAAACTGTCGTAATTTTTTTGCATTTTAAAAATTTCACATTATTTCCTGAATTTTAAAAAGATGACGTTGAAAGGTTGGGGTTTTCATCTGCGAATCTTAATTTTCCAGCTTACATTTCAAAATTAATTTCAAAAAGAAGTCATTAATTGAAATTGTTTAATTCGATCAAATATTTTTCTAATCTGAAACATAATGCCAACTGGACGACGCGACGGCAGCAAGCTATTCCATTCTTTTTTGCTCTCCCAGGACCAAGCTGAAAGAGAACAGCCATAAACGCATACAAAGAGCTGCAGAGGATGCAACTGCCCTTAAAATTTTCGATTTTTTCCTTATTTATTGCAGACAGTTTTTACTTTGCAATGTCTTGTCAAATGCTTTGACAGCAATTTTTGCATTTCCATCACACGATTTTTTGAAAACCTTCCATCTTTGCTCTAAATCTTGCATTAATTTATGCAACCGATTTGTATTTTTAAAAATTCGTACGAAAATTTGGTCATCTTTCAATTTTTATTCTTTTTTTTTAAATTAAAAAAAAAGTGATTCCTTGTTGGGACTGGAATATTAAAAAATAGGTAATGTAAATTCGGATTTTGGACAAGTTTTCTTTCAAAATGTTTTTTTTTTTTTTTTTGTAACAAAATAGTAATTTTTTCAACTTTTATACAAAATCACTTTTTTGCAACCCGTTTCCTCCCTCTTTTTAATCTCCATGATAAATCAATGTGAAATGACTTTTTTCGGGGGTTTTTCCTTTACAGCCTTTCTTATGGGATAATCTCAAAGACGTTCATGTGAACAGCCAATTATTACAGTTTTCACCCTAAAAAATTACTTTCGAGTTGAAATTCTATCGAAAAAGTTATGTTCAGTTTTCAAAAGATTTTCTAAAATTTTGCATTTTAAATCAAAAAATTAGAGAAAGTTGCATTCAAGTTGAAAATTTTTTATAGATATTAAAAATCTTATACAGTAAAACGGGGTGACGTGGACCTACGAGGTGAAGCGGTCCACTTGTTGAAATTTTTATGTTTTTTGCCAAGTACTCCCTGAATTTTGCACATAGCGACCTCTAACAAAAACCATCGTGTAGGTCTCGCTTCGGTGAACATTTTGCGTAAAAAACATTTGGGTTTACGATGAAATTAAGGTAAGTTAAGAACCGTGAAAATCAAAGCAAGAATTACTGATAATTTTGTTAAGGCGTAAACTATGGTCTGCAGAAGGAAATAAATAATTGTGTCGCCAATATAAAGTTAATCAGGGTTGTAGAGAATTTTATGCTGATCATTTTGGTTAAAAAAAATTTTTCATTTTAACGATTCTAATCCGAAATAACAACGTTTTTATGAATGAAAACAACAACTATATTTTAACAGTTTTTTTAATGCAAAATAACGACATTTTCATGAATGAAAACGACAATAGTTTAAAAAATACTGCCGGTAAGATATCATTGCACTTACGTAACTTTGTTATCAAAGCACCAATATGCATTTTAATCAAAGTTAGGACTGCAATATTTTGAAATTTTGTTTTCATTCATAAAAACCTCGTTATTTCGGATTAGGATTCTTGGAATGAAAAACTTTTTTCACCAAAATGATCTGTATGAAATTTTCTAAACCCCTAATTAAACTTTAAACTGCTGAAACATTTAAAAAAAAATTCTTAGGCCATTTTTTTCAATTTATCAAGTAGAATGAAGATTTTTATGAATAAAAACATCCATTTTTGAGTCTTTTATTCGCTGTGGTGAAGGAGGGGGGAGGGTATAAATTTTTTTTCCAAATTTTTTTAGGTCTAAATTGACCAAGGATTTCATTGGTGCAAAAAAAAATGGGGTGGTCCGCTTCACCCCAAACTGGGGTGAAGTGGTCCACACCTTTGAATTCGTCTCAAGGTCACATTTTTTTACCAAAAATGTTGATTTTTTCGGTGAATATTCCTGAAATATGGGCCTTTGATTTAATACCAAAACGAACTTCCTGAAGTTAATATAGGGCAGAGATATTTTAAAAAAAAGCTGAAATTGTATCCACTTCACCCCGTTTTACTGTATTTTTCAATCCCCCTTCTCTTTTATCACGATGCAAACTTTGATTTTTTTTCCCCGTTTAGAATGGAAAAATTGAAATCTGCTCTCTCTGTGGTGATAAAATTGTATTAGCTTTCCTCTCCCCCTCGAATGATATAACTTCGAATTCTTCCTCACTTCTCCTCATTTCAACCAGTCTTTTCTCCATTCAAATCGTACTTCTAATGAAAATAAAAAAGCGAATAATTTATGGAAAATTATATATTTTCAGAATTTTTATCAACTGCAGCTGCAGACAATTTTAAGAAAATGTTATTTAAAATTTTCACTCGTCGATGTTTGAATTAAATTTGCACCGTTGAAAAAGATCACTGTGAAAAAAACTAACGTTTGTACAAACTCCCCCCTGCGACCTTCCTAACCTCCTTGAATCCTTCTCGCTACTTCAACGTAATCCACGTTCCATGTTTATCGGCGTTAATAAAGTTGCATACCCGCACCAAATAAGGATCCTTTTACCACATCAGCTGTCCATGGTTGATCATTGACACGATACACGTCGTTGATTCGGGTAGTACGTAAAATAGCGTTATTTTATTAAACAATCAAGGTTATACCGACATATTTTTGTTGTAAATTCGGACATTACAATTTCATTTATAATTAAAAGACATAGTTACTACCGAATATTATGCGAGTTACATTGGAACATGCATAAAATCGCAACGCTGCCTATCACGCGGTGTCGTAGTGATCTCATTTGATTAATTCGCCCTTTTTGTGAGAAATTTCGTGTAAATACGAATTCCTATTAAAGTACATTCCCCACATTACTTGCCTTACAACTGGTTTCCAGGACATTGGGCGAATACAGATGTAAAATCTATTCAGATAGGAATTACTTACGTGAAAAAAAAAATCAAAAATGTATTTAATTGATGAAATTTTGTTTTATTTTGATTTCAGGTATGGTGAAAAACAGCGGAGAGCTGATGCGCAAGGGCTGAGTGGTATACAATTGTTATCAGCTACGGCATACCAATTGAAGAAACCTTATCAACAGTTACTTATACCGATAACCATATGGATCGGTATGGAGCAAGCGTTTATTGGAGCCGAATTCACTTCGGTAATTATCTTCCTAATTCCATAATGGTAATTTTAAATAAATACGAAAAGAAACTTTCCAAAAAAGAAAGAAAGAAAAGTGTTGGATTCGTTTGAAGGACAGCAACGACAAAAGAAAGTCTTCCACTTGGTATTTTTTCCCGTCTAGGGAACTTTGCCAAATTGAATTATTAACATAAAATAATAACGAACGAGTAACATACCGAAATGTATATCCTACTTATTGATTACTGACATAAATTCTATCAAACTGGTTCTTCGAAAAATTATTTCCGAAAATCAAATATGTACTCGAATCGAATGCAGTTTAAATTTTGCAAATGGAGAATTGGACGTTTTGAAATATAGTATGACACAAAAGTCTTGTCCACTTGAAATACTTGTTAATATCTCGAGACTGAAAAGAGATATGGAGACGGTTGAAACGGCATAGTGTTCTCAGTGATGAGGGCATTGAGTGCTGATGCTGATAGTCATATTTTTGGACCGACACTTAGGGGGTCCACCCTTTGAGAAACCGGTTTGAGTCAAAGAATGGCTAAACTCTACTCTTTGACCCAAATGAAATGTGGTATGTTTTTTGAAACAGGTTCAGCAGTTTCGAACCAGTTGTCATTAATATCCAAAAAAAAGTGGAGATATGAAAAAAAGTTTGAGACAAAAGTTGTAGAGAATTAAAAAAAAACATTTTTTGTTCTATAGATTTTTTTTCCTCCTTGCAATTGAAAGAAGTTATGGTACAAAGGACTCGAGCATAATTTTTTATTTTTCAAGCTACAACTTTTCCAGTGATGGAAAATTGAAACTGAAACTGAAACTGAAATGATGAAAACTAGTCGAGTTTCAGTTTTGAAACAAATATATATTTTATTACACATGTCGACACAATTTTTGTGTCTGGGTTTCGATTGCCAAATTTTGGTTGCTTTCAGGGTTGTGCCGAATCCCGTTTCATTTTGATTCGAATCTCTTTCGAAAAATGATTCGTGCTTATAGTAGGCTGAGATTTTTAGAGATCGCATATTTGATAGCGTGATAGTAATACCGAATACCATGGTTTCTTTTGCGATTCATGCATTTCTATGCCGAATTATGCAATTTGATATCGCATATTTTTGCTTATTTCGACGTAAGTGCTTAAAAATGCTTATTTTAGCCAAAAAAAGGCCCTTAAACCGCTTATTTAACGCTTATTTCGACCGTTCTCGCATATTTGAAAAAAAATCACTAAAAAACAGCATAAAAGTTGAAATTTTGAGCTTAAAAAAATCAACCCTTCAAAATTAAAAAAAAAATTCAAGATTTTGTCTGTGACTTGTCGAACGAGTTTTCGATTGTAGTCGCATCGTTTTCACGAAAATTTTAAAATAAAAAGTTCGATGTTTTTTCTTCTCATAATTCATAATTTATAAAAGTTCGATTTTTTTTCTTCTCATAATTCACAATTTTATAAAAGTTCGATGATTTTCTCACTTTACTTCTTTCCTTATTCTAATTTAGTAATTTTGAAAGCATTTCCGCATTCAGATTAAAAATACCTACATTTTGATATGCTGCATGGTGGAGTTTAATAGCGCATATAAATGCTTTTTTAGGCAATTTTAATCGCTTTTTATAAGCGCTTATAATCGATTTGATAGCGCATAAAAATCTCAGCCCTAGTGATTAGTAATTTTCGAATCCTTTAATGAAAATCCAAAAGTACCAAAATCCAGTTCGATTTTTCTGTAGTACCTCTTGCATATTAAAATATAATTTTAATCGATTTCAAAATGTGTAATTGTGTGATCTACAAATTCAAAACAACCTAATTCCCAAAATTCGGCTCCGAATAACTGTTTAAAAAAAAATTGCGACTTGAGTTAAACTGGAATAATTTTACTTCACATTACTTCAAAATTTTCTTCAAAATTTTCTCACCTAGACATTTTTTTGATTGACAATTTATAATCGTAATTTCTCTATTTTTTTCTTATCTTAATATTTTTTTCCAAAATTAAAAAATTTTTACCAAATATTGATTTTTTGTTGACATTTTTCATTAAAATTTTTTCACCTAATTTTTTCCAACTTCAAATTATTTTCTCAAATATTCTCCTATTTCGCATTTTTCTGAGAACATTAATTGTTTTCACTTGAATTCAAAATTATTTTTCCACCCAAAGACTTTTCTCAAATTTTTTCTACTTTGAATCAATTTTTCTCGTAAATTTTGAATTTCGTTTCCCACTTTCCCACCCAAAAGAACTCTTCAATATAAATTAATGAATGAAATGAAATCGATTTCTGTTGGGTGGGAAAGTGCCTGAGAATCGAAATTCAGAATTTATGAGAAAAATAAATCCAAAGTTGAAAAAAATTGAGAAAAGTCTTAGGTTGGAAAAATAATTTTGAATTCAAGTGAAAAAAATTAAAATTCTCAGAAAAAATGCGAAGTAGGAAAAGGGTTGAGAAAATAATTAGGAGTTGGAAAAAATTAGGAGAAAAAATTTTAACAGTTGAAAATCGAAATATTTTATCGAGTAGATTTTTTATAGTTTTCGAAAATTTCCACTTCAAAATTTTCAAAAACTTGGAACGAGTTTTCTAACAACAAATTTCAAATTCTTACAATAAAATCGTCAATTTTGCATGAAAAAGGCCAAAAAAGGTCGCTAATAGCTCATTTGAAGCATAATTTTATATTTGATTCAGAATTCAGTAAATACTTTTGTGACCAAAAAATGGTCTTTTTTTCTTTAAAAAAAAACACACCTCAAATAAATAAAAAAAGTTCAGCAAATGCAAAAGGAAAAAAATGTAAAGAAACTGAAGTGAAAACCAAAACTGAAACTGAAAACTGAAACTAAAAAATTTTGAAAACTGAAACTGAAACAGATATTTTGAAAACTGGAAACTTAAACGGATATCAGTTCAGTTTCCCATCACTAAACTTTTCTCCATTACTGGATAAAAAAAATTACAGGGGGTAAAATGTTAATTTTTAAATTCTCTACAATTTTTATTTCACACTTTTTTTGATACTTATCTCCTTTTTTTGATAACCGGTTATCGACTTGAAAAAAATCACCTAAAAAACTTGGAAAAATTGGGATTATCCAGCACTGGTTCCAAAAAATTGGAAATATCAAAAAAAAAGTGTGAAATAAAAGTTGTAGAGAATCAAAAACTGAATATTTTACGTTCTGTAATTTTTTTTTCATTTTGCAATGGAAAAGAGTTATGGCTTGAAAAAGAAAAAATTATACTAACCTTTAGTACAACGTTATTCCATTTCAAGATGAAAAAAAATTTATGGAACAAAAAATGTTTGTTTTTTAATTCTCTACAACTTTTGTTCTAAGCTTTTTTTCATATCTTCACTTTTTTGGATATTATTGACAACTGGTTCAAAACTGTTGAACCAGTTTCAAAAAAACCAAGACCCCATTTTTTGACCTGAACCGGTTTCTCAAGGGATACACTCCATGAGTGTCGACCTGGAAATATGACCATCGGTCCTCATGCCCTCATCACTGGAAGCACTATGTCATTTCAACCATCTTCAGTCTCGAGATATTGAGAAGTAAATATCTCAAGTGAACAAAACTTCTGCGGCATACTGTATATTTCCAATAATTTGCTCCAGCATATGATTAATTTTTTGGTATTGTTTCATCGTGGATATGATCAATACCTACTCCATGGAGAGTTTTGGATTGTTTCCAAATCACTCGCTACGAGTAAAATATATCAGCTCGGTTGATTTTTAACGTTGGACTATTACATTTGATTTGAAATATTGTTGAAAAAACTTTAAATCTTTTGCGGATGCTGAGGGATCTACCAAAAACTAATACGTTTGGACGATACTTACCTAGGCAAGCTAATAATTTACTTATATTTTTGTCTGTCCTCAGGCTTACATCTCCTGTGCGTTGGGAATACATTCAGTTGGTTACGTAATGATTTGTTTTGGCGTGGTGAACGCGATTTGTTCCTTGTTATTCGGCACGTTGATGAAATACATTGGCCGAAGTCCTCTGATGGGTTTGGGATTCGCGATACACGCCTGCTTAATATGGGTACTGATCATATGGCGACCTCATCCAAGTTCACCGCACATATTCTTCACAATATCGGGCCTATGGGGTGTCGGCGACGCTGTTTGGCAGACGCAAGTAAACGGTAAGTGACCTTTGGAAATATCCTTGAGTCGTCATCTCCCCCGTTTGGCGGAACTTTCGCCGGAGTCGCAAACCGTACGGTCATGATTGTAACTTACGATTGCATAGCACACGTAAGAAAAGCCGCGGCGATGGTGTGGTTGAACGTGCGCTTCTTCGTACTTCAAAAGTGATATAAATTCGAGATGAATGGTGGGCACGCTGCGAATAATATTAAAACGTCATTAATCGCGTATAAAGAATTCCTGCGGCGATTGGAACCCTCGTGTATGCGAATTTTACTCACTAGGATTACATTGTTTCGTTTAAATGAAAAAAAAAAATCGAGAGAAATCTGAATTTACTCATTGTTTTGAGTATAATGGCCTTTAATGTTGATAATTAGTTAATTTCTTTATTTGGCTAATCAAAAGGTACGGTATATCGAGCTCGATATGCAAAACTAAACGATATTAACACGTACTGAAGTTATATTTAGGATGAGTGCCTGTGTAATGATTTTTTCCGATAATTTTTTCCTGACGATGAAACGTTTAGCACGTTTCCATTATTTTACTTCTGTTCGATTGAATGGATCAAATTTATTGATTTTTTAGAGTTTAATTAGCTGAGTTTTTGAAAAATATAAAAGTAACGAATTTTAATAGAGCTATGAATCGAATAAAAGAATTTTTACGTTTTTCCCGAAAGTTCGGCAACCCAACTTTTTTTTGATTATTTAAAAAGGAATCGTTCCTCTTTACCTCACGATGGCCAGAACAAAGGGTTGCCTACATGTAGGTCGTTAAGGGATAATGCCAACGCTGCACTCGAAAAGGTATCTGGAAAAGGTTGAGTGAAGTTGAGTGAGGAGACGGAATGTTGCCTGATTTATGAAAATTTGATTTTTTGTAAATTTCGCTCCTTCAGATTTTTGATTAGGCAAAATCTCCATTCAATAATTTTTTTTAAAATGTTGTTTTTTAGATATTTCAATTTTTAAGATTTTTTAAATTTTGGATTTTGAATTTTTCATTTGAAAATACAAAAATCGAAAAAAGTATATTTTTTTATGATTTGTAAGTAAAGATGAATGAAGTTATTTACATTGAAAAATAGTCTTCAACAATTTAAATTTAATTCATAAAAATCGACTTTTTTCATTACCTACTTATATATTTTTCATTTTTTATCAAAATTTGACATTTAAACATTATTAACAAAATTTAAGTATGTAAAAAGTGCAAGTAATAACCTAGGTACGTAACATATTTCTGTCATATCCAGTGTTTGATCAGATAGGAGGAAAGGAAAAGGTTAAAAAATTGGTAAAAATTTCTTCTTTTTAAATTTTTAGCACTTTTTAAAAAACATTAATTTAAAAAAAAATTAAAGCTAAAAATTTTATGATTTTAAATCCGCGAAATTGAAATAAACTGGGCTTGAAAGTCAGAAAAATGAGGTAAGTAAAACATTTTGGTTCAGGATGTTCAATTGTCCATTTGTGAGTAAAATTTCATGTTTAACTTAAAAAAATAATGTCAAGTGGAAAATTTAAAAAAAATGATGATTTTTTTGAAAATTTGGATAGTTTGAAATTTAATTTTATGAAAAATTTAAGAATATTTCATCTTACAAGGGAGGTATCTCAATTCAAAGTAAAATTTTGAGCCCAAACAAAAAAAAACGAAAGTACATCATAACAGGACCCCGTATCCAAAATTTCAGGTGCTGAAGTTCATTTCTCGATTTTTGGCGAATTTTTGAAATTTCAAAATTACCTCTGCCCTGCGAAATATGAAAATTTGATCTAATGAACGAAAAAAGCTGAAATTTGGTATATACCCTATTTTTGACCTCCCGAATCGATTGGAAGTGGTTTCAAGCTGTTTCGGAGCCACCAGGAAATTTTGGAATTTTCCAGCGCTGGAGAAAAGCCCATAAAAATGACCCATATGCACTTCAGCACATATAATCGTGGGTAACCAATATTAGTGACCTATTTGATCGAATAAAGTAGAATTTTCCGGAATTCGCAACTTTGAATTCAAATTTATATTTTTTGATAATTTCACTCGAAAAAATTTCATTTTCTGCCAAAAAAAATATAAATTTGAACTCAAAGTTGCGAATTTCAGAAAATTCTGTTTTAATAGATCAAATAGCTCACCAATATGGGTAATCTGCGATTTATAGATGCTGAAGTGCATACGGGCCATTTTTATGGGCTTTTCTCCAACGCTGGAAAATTCCAAAATTTTTTGGTGGCTCCGAAACATCTCGAAACCGCTTCTAATCGATTCGGGAGGTCGAAAATAGGGTATATACCAAATTTTAGTATTTTTCGTTCATTAGATCAAATTTTCATATTTCGCAGGGCAGAGGTAATTTTGAAATTTCAAAAATTCGCCAAAAATCGAGAAATGAACTTCAGCACCTGAAATTTTGAATACGGAGTCCTGTTATGATGTACTTTCGATTTTTTTTTTGTTTGGGCTCAAAATTTTACTTTGAGTTGGGATACCTCCCCTGTAAGTAGGAATAATGAGGTCAAATTGGTTCTGAGTCATTGTCATATTTTGAGCCTCCTCTCCCCTCCCTCCACATTCTAATTATGTAAACATTAATTCTTCTCTTGTAATTCGTATCAAATTCTTTCGGGTGGACGAGGCAGGGACAGTCCTACCTTATTCATATTAATTTTTTTTTAAAGGAAAATAACGAAGTCAAGTTGGAGTTGAAAATTTTGAAGAAGTAATAACTTTTTTGAAAATGTTTGAAATTTCGAGTTTTTGAGCATAAAAAATCGAAAATCTGTTGAATCGAAAAAATCAGAAAATTTTTTTCTAATTCGAAATTTTTTTTCTCCCCCTCTTCTTCAACAATTCCATCTTTGGTACTTCCAAAAATACTGAGCTATTATTATCAAAAAAAAAAAAACTGAAGAAATTTCCAAAAACACGTTTAAGATTTTAAACTTTTATTTGATGACTTTTCATTTTTCTTAAAACAAACATTTCAATTTTCGCTCAACCCTGAGTAAGAAGCAATACATGACTTCAAAAATTACTTACGAAGATCTACAACAGTGAAAAACGTTTGTTAAATTCGCAGGAAAGTCTTGCGGGGAGTTTAGAAAGGGGGAGGGGGAGAACCAATCGAGGGTTCGCAAAACATTGGGTATGAAGCCCTCTAAAACATGCAAAAATGTATCTCAACCAATACCAATGGACTCATCAACTGGACAAAAAATTGATAGGGTTTTAAAAAGGTCAATAAATTTTCAAACAAGTCGGTAAACTTTTCTATAAAATATAATTTTTTTAAAATTGAAAATTTCTTGAAAATTGAAATTGTTTGGAAAAAAGAGTTAAAAATTTAGAGTGATCGAAGTTTTGCAAAATTTAATATTTTGGGACATATTGTCCTCACAATCAATATTTGGTAAAGACCCGAGAATTCGGCAAAACTTTCCAAATTTTAGTAGGCACTTACAATACTTCTAAAATTTTGACTGCAGTTGTACTCTAAAATTTCCAAAATTTGGAAACATCTCCAACTTGATACCGAAAAAAGTTAATTTCATTTACCTAAGTGAACAAATTTATTTTTGATTTGAATGAAATTTTTAAAAACTTGAAGTATCAATTTTTTGCTAAAATTGAATTTATATTTGCCCTCTTTTTTGTCAATTTATTCGAAATTGTATACCATTTTTGATGTTTCGAAGATGGTGAGGAGAGGAAGGAATGTTGAAAATTTTATTTAGGTACCTAGAGTAGGTTCATACCTATTGTTGGAATTTTTCAAGAAAAAAATTTTGAACTCATTATTGTACTCGTTTCTGAGCTGGCTTTCGTTGGCTTTGATGATTTGAATCAAAGAACGAATGAAAATCCGATTTATGAGCCCACAGAGGAAGAAAATCGTTTGATTTGATTTGGTTCAGTTACGAATTAGGCAAAAATCAACTCAAGTCGGATGCATGAATCATTAGATCATGTCTATAAATGTAAACGATTGCTATTTCATATGATTGGGTAATTCGTTCGCAAACAACTGAACAATTATCGAACAATTTTTAAGAATTTTTCAAAAAGCAGTCATTTTTAAGTTTTATTCAGTACGTGTGATTTTTTTTCAAGTCTCCCCCTACCATCATTCTATCCATAATTTGACTAAAAATAATAAAATAGGTAAGTAATTCGGAATTTTTTTTATTAAAATTGAAACCAAGGAGGAAATAAAAACAGATATGGTTTGTACAATTTCAAATTTTCGTGATTTTGGTCACATACTCTCCCTTCCCCCGTCCTCTCTAACTCAATTTATTGCCATCATAAAATTCGTAACATTTGGGGAAAATATAAAAAATTAACCGTACCGAAGCACGAATCATCAATTAACCAACTTGAAAATCGATGATAGAAATAAATTCTTAAAAAAATTTACCATCGCCTGGTCGACCGACCACCTTGATAGCACAATCCTCGTACCTCGATGGCGTAAAATTCTCGATAATTATAGAACGTTTGTAGCTACAGTACGTGTATCGTATGGTATAAATCAATCTTCGCTATTGCCACTTACAAATATAATGATTTCTATTAAAGGTATGTACGGAACGCTATTTCGAAGAAACAAAGAAGCCGCTTTCAGTAACTTCAGGCTGTGGGAATCGACCGGCTTCGTAATCGCATACGCTTACAGTACCCATCTTTGCGAAAAAAAGAAATTATACGTGATGGGCTGCGTCCTGGTGATCGGATTCGTTTGCTACATTATCGTCGAAATCAGGCATAAAATCAGAGCCAAACGAAGGAAGAGCTTGGCCGAAGATCCGAAGGCGGCAGCTGCCGAAGCGGCCAAGCCCAACAACGTGATCGAAGAAACCGACGACGAAAAGGACGATATAGACGATGAAATCATTGTTACACATTTGTAAATGTAAAATTCTTACATCGCCATATTGCCAGCTAGTTGAGCATCACATGAAGTGATATTGTGAACGAGTACAAAACACCTCGATGGTTTCCCCCAAAAAATTTTTAAAACACGTTGGTCCAACGCGGAATTTTTTTTAGGTACCTAATAAATTCAGTCAGTGGTTAGATGGGCTTTTCCTCGATGAAAATAATTTCATTTAATAGTTTTCTTATTCCTTTGTTATCTCCTTTCTTAATTTCTGTATTTTTTTTTGCAAATTCGCGTATCATATTTACAAATATGATGATAATATTTTACTTTGCATAGATAGTAACACGTAGTACGTAGTTTTTATGTGCTTCATATTCATACAAAAATATACCACTGACTTTATGAGCTGTGATAGAAAAGAATTTATATGATTAGTATATAAGTCGTTTGAAAATTGTAGTCTTAAAGAGATAATTTAACGACTTAAATCTCATTTACCCCATTTTTTTTTCAGCGATGTAAATGTAGCCTAGCGAAACAAATTGTATTTTTTTTCTATTTTATATTTTTAATTCGTAGAACGTAAATATACAAGTCGTAAAAGTAAATTTATTATTTTCTTAGGCGTGTATCGTGATTAAGTGTATCTTGTTTGTGATGTCAGCAAATAGGTATAAGATTTCGTAAGGAAAATTTTTCTTAGCCTAAAAAAAAGTGTATGATGGTTACCAACTCGGTTTGTTTATTCTAATTCCAGTGTAATTAGTTGTTATTTATTTTCCTTTTTTATACATGCATTATTTTCTTTCTTTTCGAGTACGAATTTATATCTAATAATTTTACAGTTCCCAATATCTATTCATCTTAATACCTACATTCGAATGCGTATAGTTTTCTTGATATATTTTACGAAATAATTAATATTAAAATATTTTCAAATATTTTTTTTCTTTCGTATATAAAATTTGATAGACTGTTCAACATTTTTTTTTGTTTAGTACCATTTTGACCATCTTCCATTTAGAGTGACCCATGTATCATGATAATACTTATACTAACGAGATTATTTTTATTTGCAATAGATTTGCTATATTGAAATAGTGAACTCCATTTGAGCATTTTTAGAAAACAATTTGCATTTGCGGCCATATCTTTATATGTGATAAGTAGATATTAAAAGAAAAATTGTTCGCGAAACAATTTTATTAAATATGGAATACCAAAAAATAATTCGTTTAAAATTAGTACAAACTGTATATATGAATATCTGTTACAATTATTTTAATTTTTTTCCTTTTTTAATTTTTATTTCTCTTTGTGTCAAATTATACGTAATTAAAGCAATTATTATTCGTGTACAGTAAATTTAAATATTTATTTTGATTTTAAATATTAGAATGTACTTGTAAAATATAATTTAAATAAATATTTTACGTCGGATTATCGTTCGTTAACACCTGGTTAATGATGCAATTTGCATACGTAATATTCCCACGTTCGTAGGTACCTAGGTATAATGGTCTAGTGATTTTAAGTTAGGATTCATTAATCATTTGAAGAAAAAATCGAAAATCAAGTAAGTACTTTCTAGATATTTGTACTTTTCTAAATTTTGAATAAAAATATATTAGGTAAGTACCCATACTTACTTGACATATTTTATTATTTTTTCAATGAATACTTACCTACCTACATCAAAAATAGTACGTTTGTATTAGTACAGGTGAGTACGAAAACAAACTGTTTTTTTTTGAAACTTGAATTGGAAGGGGAATAGTTAGGAAGTATGTCTAGACCTCGAAAAACTTCAATAAAAAATTCAACCTTCAATTACCCTTATTTTGAAAAATTGAAAATTGCAGTAGGCACTCGTGTAAGTATTTTTTTTTAAATCTTTCATTTTTCAAACATTTCCTGTAAAAATTTTTAAAAATCATTAAAAATTTTTTTTGAAAAATGGTCTCAATCTGGATACTTTATTACCTTCCCCAAAAAATTATCAGAAACGATTTAAAATATTCACTTGGATTTTGAAAAAAAAACAATACATTTTTTTCGTATTTTTAAAATGGAAATAATAGAGGGAGGGTGAGGGAGGAACGTTGAGAAACTGCCATCAATGATTTTTTCTAGATAAAAGTGTTCTTACGAGCATAGGCGTACCCAGAAATTGTGTAAAGGAGGGGCTCAGATTTTGAAAAAAATGGGAGGGGGGGTCAAAATTCAATGAAAAAAATGAAGTAACCTGTTATTTCAGTGGAGCTGGATTTTGAATCAGTGAAATTTATCAAAAATCACAGAAAAACAGTCAGAATTGCAGCACAGCAATAAACCAGAGAAAAATTTTTCACTGAAAGCAAGTCAGTGAAAGAAAATCACTGGAAATCAGTGAAAATTCACTAAAAACTCTGTAATATTTATGAAATTTACTGAAAAATTTGTGAAATTCTTTGAATAATCAGTGAAAAATCGCTGAAATACAGTGAATTTCGCCGATTTTTCCACTGCTGCAATTTTGACTGAATATCAGTGATTCTTCACTGATTTGAAATGTTAGAGTACATACCTACAGATGACGAGATTTAATTATTTTTTTAGTCAAAATTACTGATTTTTTCTGATAAATGGGGCATTGACCGAAAAATTAGTGAAAAATCACTACTTTTCAATGAAAATTATTTTGCTAATTAAAAAAGACAGTGGGAGTTTGAGCCTCTTGAGCCCCACCCCCTTGGGCGCACTCCTGCTTACAAGACCATTCTCATTACCCACTCTTTGGTAAACATCTTTAAAAAGAGGTACCTATTTATCGTACCTATTCTGATGGACAATTTTACTGGGGATTTAAAAAATTTAGTTTGAGGGCAGTGTCATGCTCACAAGTACGCCAAAAAACGTCATTCCTAAAATTTTTAAAATTTTGATTTTCTTATCTAGAAAATTTTCAAATTTTTGGAGCTGGAGAGACCCTTTTTGAACCACTATGAAGCATGAAATCCCCTGTAACCAATTTTTCTGATTCTTCTCAAAATTACAATTGAATTTACAAATTTTTAGGGGTTTGGGCCTTTTTGGGGACTTTGGGGGCATGATCTGTCCTGAAATTAACTTTTTAAAAATTCCTCATAAAATTTCCTATCAGAATTCGTAATGAAAAAAATTTTTAAAACTTTGTAGGAGGTATTTTTTTAGACACTTGGATAAAAAATTGGACCATCAAACCAGTTTTTCCGGGAATTTTCAATTCATTTTCTTTGGAAATCAAAAGCAAATCGAAAATGATTTTTCATTAAGTTCCCCCGCCTCCTCATCATCTCTTTTTAAAACTACGCCAAATCTCATATGATAGGTAATTCCTTTTAAAAAAATATAATAAAACAATTATTTTTTCGATATCTTTCAGAAAAGGATATTCCATGGAAAGAAAATGAAAAAAAAAAAAAAACAAACAAAAAAAAAAAAAAAATGTCCCTATCTCTAAATTTTAGAAACATTTATTAAACATTGTTGGATACTTCTGAAAAAATGTCTTTCTTTTCCGTAACCTTTGATAAAAACTTTTTTTTTTACAAGGGATTAAGTACGTTTTCAAAATCAAAATTTTTTGTTATTTCACACGATGTTTTACCACTTTTAGATATCTATCCTCTTCCTCGTTCTACAGTAAAAAGAGAAGTTTCGAAAAAGTTGGAATTGCCACATTTCCGGACCCCCGAGGAAAGGTATTACCCTACAAATATTATTTTCATTCGAATATCTATTTCTACAAGTATTTTTTTAAAGAAAATTTTCAAATTAATTTTAAAATTAGGTTACAATTAAGTATCCTATAAAGGAAAAAAAGGGAGGTTGATTAATGTTATTTTTACCATTGAAAAAAAAACCTACCCAAAAAATTTAAAATCACACCCGGGGCATTGCTTCCATTTTGGCTTCAAAATAACTAGTACCATTTCATACGCAAAAAAACGTAACGAGAGAATTATCAAAATACCTTTTCAAGAAATTTTCTTCATTGGGCGTTGCTAACAAAGAACTGACAATGTTAAAAAATTTTGATTTAATCACGGAATAGTAAAGAGACAGACCTACACAATCCACTTATTTTTACTTTTTAAAAAATTGCCCCTCCTGTTAATTTTTGGGCAAAAAGGGTACAGAAATCCCCCCCCTTAGTCAGTTGTTTTTTCGAGTCGACTCAATCCAATTCTTTCAGTAACGTTTCAACAAGACATAGGTACTCCTAGGTTATATCATTAAAAATTTTACTCGAACGCGTTCACAAATATGAAGGACGTAGGTACGTTTCCGTTTACAAATGGGATTCTTATCGTCTGGGATACTGACGCAGGTAGTGGTATTCATTCGGTATATTCTTCACCCGGTAAGAAATTTTCAAGACAATTTTCTGCACACTTCTTGTATTATTATGTTTGGTCAAGATGGTCAAGATAATTAGACGAGTTCATCGAAGAGTGAACTTTTTTGTTATAAATTTCCGCTACTTCCTCCTGAGATAGCTTATGACTAAACGAATTCTGAATATAAACTGAATGATAACTACAGGTGCTGAAATTTATCAACTTACCTACCCAGGTACCTACGTATCAATTTTAAAGTACATTGACGATTTTCTGCGAAAATTTAATTCGAGGCTTATTCATCGTGTGGTGATTTTTACAATAAGTCAAATGTAGGTAATATCTAATAGGTAATCAAAATGATTAACAAGTACCTATAAATTATTATAAAAATAATGGCAAAACAAAGGATGAATGCAATACTTACACGATAATTATAAAATTTATCTGTAAAAAAAAAAACTGACACACTGGGCACACAGTTACGAAGAGAAAAACGCATCGTGGGAAAAAGTATTTGAAATACAATGAAAATTTCTTGAATAAACGTAAATTACTTACAGATTTTCAAGCAGAAATAATAATTAAATTTGAAAGATGAGCCTTGGTTTGAAATACAGGTTTAGTTCGAGCAAAAACATCCTGTTGGAGCTTTGGAAAAATGTAAGTGTCGTCGAATTCAATGCCTGATAACTGATCATTATTTTTCGATGAATAACCTTAATTTTTCAATTGTCGAACATTACACGAAGATATGGTTTGAGAATGGTGGAATTTGTAGATTATTTCAAAAATATGCTCTGTAGGGTATGTTGTTGCGTTAAAAGGGAGGAGGAGCTGAAATGTTGTGTCTAGATGATTAAAAGGCTTGGTAAAAATGTCGAGTGTTGAAATTTTGATTTGAGATTTCAATGTTTCAACAGTGCCACCAGAGGTGCCCGCCAGTTTTTTTGAATTTCGGTCAAAACTGTGGACCCCTATATCCCCGGGGATTGAGATCCCATCTTGAAAATTTGTTGGTGGGAAAAAGGGTAAAAAGATCTACCTACTGTAGGTATTTTTTTCAGGGTTTTGAATGTTGCCTTTCATCTTTTGTACTTATCATGAAAGTTGAGCTTTTGAATTTTTTATCAATTCTATTTCAAACCTCGCAAGCAGTTTTCTTCCAAAGTGTAACCGATCTCTATATATGTGAGGCTTCAGAGTTGGGTAATTTGGTAAAAAATCGCGTCCTCCGCCTCACACAAATAATTTTCTTGGAGAGCTGCAGTACGCAGCTGCACTTGCGATTAATTTTCGTGGAGAGCTGCGGTATGCAGCTGCCCAACAGAAATAATTTTTGTGGAGAGCTGCGGTACGCAGCTCCACTTGCGATTAATTTTCGTGGAGAGCTGCGGTATGCAGCTGCCCTCCCCCTCACACAAATAATTTTTTTGGATAGCTGCAGTACGAAGCTGCCTCTTGCAAATTAATTTTCATGGGAGAGCTGCGGTATGCAGCTGTGCACCCCCCCCCCCAGTTAATATTCTCGTGAAGAGCCGGGAGCGCCAAAAAAAATAATTTTTCGTGGAGAGCGCTTGCAAAATTACCCCCCCCAAAAAATTTTCCCTAGAGCGCTACGAGCGCCAACAAAAAATTTAAGGAGACTGCAGTAATCGCATTTCCCTTTCAATTAAATTTTTTGGGTGCAGTACGCAGCGCCCCAAAGAAATAATTACATGAAAAGGGTGCAGAGCAGTGACGAATTTACTTTTTGGGGGGAAGTGCATACGCAGCTGCTTTGCAATTATTTGAGGGAGCGCATAGCAGCTGCCCCGAAATAATTAATGGAGAGCCAGTAACGCGCGCCTTTTCAATAAATTTTTTTGGAGAGTGCAGTACCAGCTGCCCCAAAAGAAATATTTTCATGGAGATGCAGTACCAGTGCCCCCGCAAATTATTTGGAGAGCCAGTCGCAGCCCCCCAA